>JZKD02S0192506.1:996747-1015337 GCA_000966675.3 Picea glauca | reverse complement strand
GGCTGAGTGTGGTGAGCCCATGGTACCACCAGTCATGGGCCTTTCCATCCAAGTACATAGTGGAAAACTTGATGGCCTCCATCTCTCTCATGGGGTTAAGCTGCAGGTAAGTATCTAGCTTATGCACCCATGCTTGTGCTGTCATCTTAGTTGTACCATCAAAATATGGAATATCTATCTTCCCTGCCCTTCACTCAAACTCAAAGCTGCCCCTGTGGTTCGTCCTAGGCTGGTTTATGAACCTAAGTTGACAATACTAGTCTAGCGACATCTGTCTTTGAACTTTCATATCCAAGCTATAGTATTCCCTCGTACTCCTAGCTAATTGTTCCACAAAATATTCAACCTGTTCATGCTGCCCTTGCTCATCTGTGAATGTGGGCATGTATGGTCTGGGGTTAGCTCTGCTACCTGAGTATTGGCCTAGTGGTTCATCCATGAACACTGACACATATGGCCTATGATTGGTCATGCTACCCATCTGCCCATGGAACGTGCCACCTCCAAGACTTCCTTCGTATCCTGGTGCTTTCTCCGGGTTATATCTGACTTCCTCATGGGTCCCACCAGACCCTCTAGCCTCCTTATTCCCATACGTATTAGGATCTTTGCCTCGATGGGTTACTTGCATCAGAAGGTCAGTTATACCAGTTTGGTTCACGTTCATTTTCTATAGATTCTCATCAACTTTCTTCAAGGTTTCAGAAATTTTGGCCTGTCCCCTTCTGTTGGTTTCTTGATACTCATCCAACTGCCGGACCAATGTGCTTTTTGTGTGGTTCATGTTTTGTTTGAACTTACCAAATTTGGATACTAAGAGATCCAATCCCTGAGGCTCATGGTCGTCTCCTAAACCTTCCATTTTTGCCTCTGTTTCACTATTGTTTTTCTTCCTCGGACCCATAACAATTCCCCTGTACTTCTGCATGCACCGATCTCTCCACATGTTTGGAGGATCGAGGATTTGATACCACTGTAATGATCCCAAGCCAAATTCTTTCTTGGAATCACTAACTACTACTAATTTATTGAGTTATTAAGTGCATACAAGATTCATCAACACATGGAGATCACAATATATTCAAGATGTAGAAGAACAAGCAAAGATATGACATTTTTATTATGAGAAATGTAAAATCAATACAATAGATGGCCGACTTGGCATAAACCTCAGATGGTCGTACAAGCAATAGATATGAGCTGCTACAAAATGCTCCCGACAATACAAAACAAGCCTCCAAAGGCTGGATATACAATGAAGACTAAATCAAGAAGATCTGAGCTGTACTAATGCTCAACCTCCAAGCCGGAAAGTGCCACGTCCTGCTCGAATGCTCAAGCCATGAATAATTCTGCCCTGCTACCAAAAGTGTCCAATCATCTTGAGAAATATGCCAAATGATAGATCAGGCAACTGTAAGGAAAACCCAGATGTCCAAATTCCCAAATCCACTCTCAAACCCCGTAGATCTGAATTCTCCACTGAATGGTGTGCCCCACTCAATGACTGAAACCCTAGCTGGTTCGGCCCTGATGAAGGAGGCCTCCAAATTCTCTGAAACTCTCCAAGAATATAGATCAGGCTATGATAATCCCGTGGGAGAAGTTTCAGGCTCAGATCTCAAGAAGATCTCCATAGATCTGATTTTTACTGAATCACAGGACGTCCCCTATGGCTCCACGACATCCCAATATGCAGAAAAATGTAGAATGATGATAACCCTCCAGAAAATCCCTCAAACTGATGGTCCTACCCCTACAAACAAAAACCAACTGTCGGAATGGCCCCAGGCCCTCAGGATAAGCTGGATCGAACCTCCCTCGATAAGATGGTCCTAAGACTAGAATGGTGTGGAGGAGTCTTTCATCCCTAAGGCTAAGCTGTGGAACAAGGTGAGTGGATATTTCACCACTGAGTTGCTCAAAAGGGTTTGTACAGAAAAACCCCCAAACTGAATGCTCAAGAGAAATAGAAAATGCTAATCCAAAACCATAATGAATAATAGGTGCACCCCAACCTCTTACTTATACTTTTCCTTCTAATTCTTTGTTGAGTTAGGTTAACTCCCAGGGTTAATCTTCTATTCTTCTGTTGAGTTATCTTTTACTCTTTTATCCTTTTCCTTTCTTAATTCAACTTAAAAATATAACTTTTAACTTCTTGGCGTTTCCCCCCTCAGTGTGAGACTATGACCTAGTGGGGGTGCCTAGGCCACTCAGTCTCCTCATCATCTCTCTAAGAGGTGGGGGACATTACAAATAAAGGTTTAAGATATTCCCTTATCTTCGTGACTCCCAGGTGCACCATGTAAACTGCTCTATGAGCCTCACTCGGGATCAACATCCTCAACTCATCGTTTGGTGGTACGTAAATCCGACTTTTAAACCTCAATAACCCATCGCTATCAAATGAATATCCCTCATATTGTGGTACCATCATTGTGTTTTGTCCGATCAAACCCTCGACCTCTTTGTACCAATCATCGTCACGCTATAAAGTGAGAATTGTTTCACGTAGATTCTTCCAAAGAGGCAACAACGAAAAGATGTGTGGTCTCCAACTCAAAGCATCTGCCACTTGGTTCACTGCTCCCTTTATGTAAGTAATCTCAAAGTCGTACTCGCTAAGCAATTCCGACCAATGTCGTTGTCATGTCTTTAGGTCGTTTTGTGTAAAAATGTGTTGTAGTCCACAATGATCAGTCCTTAGTTCAAATTTTCATCCAACAAGGTAGTATCTCCAAACCTTCAAGGCATATATGATGGCTAATAACTGCAAATCATGCATCGTGTAGTTCTCCTCATGCCTTCTCAGTTTCCTCAAAATGTAAGCAATTACTCATCCGTCTTGCATCAAGACTCCGCCTAAACCTTCCTTGGATGCATCAGTGCATACCAAGAAGTCCGCGTCCATGTCAGGGACCTTTAGTATCGACATTGTTGTCAACAACTCTTTAAGCCTCTGAAATGCTTCAGCGCATTTCTCGGTCCAAACAAACTTCTTGTTTTTCTTCTGCAATTTTGTGATCAGATTTGCTATCTTTGAAAATCCCTCGACAAACCGTTGGTAGTATCTTGCTAAACCCATAAAGCTACGCACCTCCATGACATTTGTCGGCGTAGGAAATTCCATAATAGCCTTGACCTTGGTTGGATCCACGACGATACCTTTGCCAAAGATGACATGCCCTAAGTAGTGAATCCTCGATTGATAAAAGGAGCATTTGGAAAACATCTCGTACAAATTGTGCTCTCGCAGACACTGTAGTACCAAGCACAAGTGCTCCTCATGCTCCTCTGTCGTCCGAGAGTAGATCAAAATATCATCAATGAATACTTGGATGAACTTGTCCAAGTACTCGCAGAACACCCCGTTCATCAAACTCATAAATACTCGTGGGGCGTTTGTCAGTCCAAATAGTAAAACAATAAACTCACAATGTCCAAACCTCATCTTAAAATTTTTCTTACGGATGTCATCCTCCTTGATCCGTAACTGGTGATACCCTGATCGTAAATCAATCTTGGAGAACACTGTTGCACCCTTAATTTGATCAAACAAATCATCAATTCTCGGAAAGGGATATTGATTCTTGATCATGGCCTTGTTCAGTTGACGGTAGTCGATGCAAAGCCTCCACGATCCGTCCTTCTTTCATATGAAAATAACGAGTGCACCCCAAGGTGACACACTAGGATGTATCAGTCCTAGGTCCAACAGCTCCTTCAATTGCATTTTCAACTCTTGTAACTCTGGGGTGGACATCCGATAAGGCATTATTGCTATCGGTTCAGTCCCCGATTTTAGATCTATGGTAAATTCCAATTCCCTTTCCGGTGGCATCCTAGGTAACTCCTTTGGAAATATGTCTGAAAACTCTCTCACCACCGAAAGGTGTTCTAGACCTTCTGCTACTTCCTTCTCGTTCAACGCAAGGATCGCATAAAGATTGCACCCCTTGCGCATACTCTTCCATAACTGTAAGGAAGAGACGAACCTTAGGGAAACTCCCTAGTTCCGTCCTACAATCACACGTCTTTGGCCCTCGTCATCGACCAAGCTCAACCGTTTTGTCTTACAGTTGAGTATCACCTCATGCAACTCTAACCAATCCATACCAATCACAACATCATAAGATCCTAATATCGTGACATACAAGTTGGCCCTCATGACAAACTCTCCCAGGTTAAGGGCACAACCTGTAACCTTTCCTCCAACCTTCTGTTTGGCTCTCAAAGCCATCTCTATGAAGTTAAACTCATCCTATTCGAGTGCCTTTACCTTAGTCCTTTTTAGTGCTGCACCAGAAATGAAACTCTCGGTAGCACCAGGATCTATCAAAACACTAAGGGTCTAGTCAGCGACAGTACTTGTCATCTTGAGCACAGTTGACTAGTGCTTTGCCTAGCGGTTATTCATCGCTACATGAATCCGATGGGCCTTGCCCATATCTCCCACTGTAGTGGGTCCGGCTGACCCGGATGCTCTGATCCTCTCCATAGGACAGTCGCGCTAGTAGTGTGGCTCCCCACATGTCCAACACCCCTTCTTCGGCCCAGTAGTCCTGGTACCCAAAGTAGAAGATGATGGCCCACCAGCATGGAACCCTGGTCTGTTTTACTGAACAGGCCTATACTGTTGTTGTTGTGGGCGACGCTGCTGTTGATGCTATGGTCCCCGATAAGGTGTCCACTTCTAAGGTGGCAGTCATCGGGGTCTAGTTAAAGTGGATCCCCTCTGGAAGCCACGATACCCCGACATATGTCTCGCTGGTGTCTGGGGCTGTGGTGTTCCAGATGAACCCTGCCCTGCTTGTCTCGCTGGAGTCCTGGTCTGACCTCCACTAATAAGCTCTTCCTTGACTATGAGGGCCTTTTGGACAACATCGTGCAAGGTTTGAGGCATCAAAATCCTAATATTTGCATGCAGGCTGTTGTTAAGGCCGAATACGAACCTGTTGACCTTGAGTTTCTCTATGTTAAGGTGCGGAGCATATCGGAGAAGCTCCATAAAACGTGCCTTGTACTTGGGCACCGTACGACCTCCCTGTCATACGTTGTTGAACTCATTGAGCTAATGATCAATGAATTCCTCTGAAAGGTACCTCTCTCGGAACCATTCCTTGAATAGTTACCATGACACGTCTTTGACGTCCATGTTCAGTTGCGGTAGGAGCATCTTCCACCATAGAAGGGAACTCCCCTTTATTTGAAATATCACCATGTGGACCTTCATGTTGGAGGTATAATCGCAAAGTGTGAAGCACATCGCCATGTTCTCCAACCATGCCTCAGCGGCTGCGCCGTCCAGGGCACCAAAGAACTTGAGAAATTTGACTTTCTCGAGTTCACGATGAATGCTACCAGTAACGGTCGGTGCGCGCTACAGAACCTCAGCGGGTGTCAGTGCCCTGGCCTCATCTCTGTCCAAACAACTGATTAGTGCCTCGGACATGCGCTGAAAAGATCTCATCATCCCGACAACATCGCCAACTGTTATCTTCTCCTGTCTGAGAACCTGCTCGTCTCCCTGGGGGTTAGACCCCTCAGGTGTGGATGCTACTGGAGGCATCGTGCATCCTCTCCTAGCACCCTGTCGTCTGCCTCCATGGAACCCTCTAACCATGATTATCTTCATGCACATAATCAACTCGATTAGCAATAGTATAATCAAATCATGTCAATGAAATCCATAGCGATCCCAAGTCGTGGGTCGAACCCACTCTGATACCATATGTAATGAACCTCCTCATTACACCGATGAACCTTGTACAACAAGTAAATTTTTTTTTTTTTATATTGTGTGTGCGCGTGTTTGCAAGGGTAATAAACACATTTGACTCTGCATTGCCACCCGACGATGAACAAGACACATATAATGACGAACACAACAGGACAAACTGAGACGAACATCAAGTAACAGCATGCATTTAATGACGATCAGTCGACCAATAAGTAAGACTGACTACCCGCCCATCCTACCCTGCAATGGTTAGGACCTCCAAGACACATAAGAAACACTCAAGCCTAGGTTCCCATCGATTTTAACCATTTAAGGTCTCAGGGCTGGCGACTGTTTTGAGGAACATGGAGGTGTCTACATCTCGACGACACAACAGACCAAGCACATGGAAGGTTTACCAACCAAGTACAACATTATTTAAAATGAACATCAACCCTCATTTACTAACTCAGAATAATTTATTGTACTTAATTCAAGGACATTACACCATATATGTTTATCAATAACAATAGAAATTACAATAACGCTGCCATGAAATAATAAACACATTACATTTATATCACATAACTACCTAAAATGGCAATCACCTTCCCCCTTATATGCTATCTTTAACAGTTACATTATCATTACCATAAAGCGATGACCACATTAACTTTAACATTACCATGGATATTAACATTAACATAAACATCACACTACCTTAACATTACCATGAACAATGATAGTATTGAAATTATCATTAATATTAACATTACATCACCTTAACATTCCACAATCAATAATCGCATTGAAAATTAGCATTCTATAATTATTAGCATTAACATTGATTTCCTTACATTAACATTCCGTAAGCAATAAAAGCATTGAGAATTAGCGTTCTATGATTAATAGCATTAACATTAATTTCATTACATTAACATCTCATAAGCCATAAAAGCTTTGAGAATAGGCGTGCTATAATCAATAACATCAACATTAATTTCATCACATTAACATTTTATCAACAATAAAAGATTTGAGAATTGGCATTCTATAATTAATAGCATTACATTAATTTCATTACATTAACAATTCATAAGCAATAAAAGCTTTGAGAATTGGCATTCTTAAATAATATCATTAACATTAATTTAATTCATTAACCATTCATAAGCAATAAAATCTTTGAGAATTGGCATTCTATAATTAATATCATTAACATTAATTTCATTCATCAACAATTCATAAGCAGTAAAATCTTGAGGATTGGCGGCCAGTCCACTTCGCCCATTAAAGAATAAAAATCGGCAACATAGCTAACGGTGGTGAGAGCATGCCGAATTTGAAGGGCCACTTAAGACGCATGCCAAAAGTCACGAAATCCTTTGGCATCTAACCATTAGGATTTTAGCTTGCTCGACAAGTATCAGATCCCAGAATCCCGAAGATGGTGAGGTGTCGGAGTATGTCAAGGTGGTTTCCACGGCCAGTGGAGGGTTAATACAGTAGCAGAGGGAGGGTGTTGCCAGTAATGATAGATAATAGTAATACAACTTATCCAAGGGATAGTAATGCAATTTATCCAACATTGTCTATGGAGTCCAAATGATCAACCAATAATTGGGAAGCCTCTCATATTTTGTTGTTAAAGCTGGTGTTTGTAGACGGGTTGGAGAAAGGTTTCATAATTACGAGTTTCACCCAATAAGTAAAATATGAGATAATTCATATTTACATGCTACAACTAGAAAGTCAGTAAAATCAGATATTTCATTAATCGCTTTCAAGGTTCAAACCACCGAAGACACGTATATTTGCGAGAAGAATGAAAATAAATGGCAAAGTGTGAAATTAGATAATGATGATAACGAGAAAGCGCCTCTATTACAGTTTTTAGGGTGAAGGTTAAGAGTTCAAATGGTAACGGATCATAGCTCTAAAATGAGTTACAATCCCAACAGAAGGTAGGAATGTAGGTTCATTTAACTGTAGGTAAGGTAAAGGCACAAGGTACACATTATACACAGACGTCTTAGTCAAGATGGGTAAGGAATACACATTTCATCCCACTGTGTGCTACATGATGCATGCCCACGCCTAAGAAATGTACAGGTCAAGAATGACAGATTTTTTGGCTAGGAACACGTAAAGAATATAAAAAATTTACCCTGGTGGAAATGGCAGGACACATCTTCAGACGTAAAGTAATCCAGAGGCCAAAAACAAGTCTATAAATTGGGGCATGAGCTGATAACAGGAATTCTACGGCTATCCCGGAGTTTCTTTAAAATGTTTTTGTCAAGGATTTCATAGCCATTACACCATAACAAACAGTAACAAATTTCACACGAATTGTAAAGCTTCCATGCACATACAATGACAATTTCTAATTACCAGGGATTGCCAACCGATTTTGAGACTGCGCCCACATTTTGTTTTTTTAATAATAAGGTGCCACATCCATGATTTATGAATTCGCCTTTACCTCCATTATCTAACACAGTCAAATTCTCTTTATTTATATAATAACATAGGTAATATAACATCTATTACCGAACTAATTCTCTACTAAATGCCTCTATGAACACACAACAATGCATTATCCATCACAGTGAATGCCAATGGCTGTAAACTGCACATCACGATTTAAATGTAGATATAAAATGTCCCAAAAAATACATCCATGAAGAGTCACATAGAAGAAAGGATCCAAACTAAGGAAAAGTAGAATCCCAACCAGCAAGAAGACCATGAAAGTTTAGGCATTCAATGAATGTGCAAAGGCTCAAGACAAATTCATCCATCATTTCTGTGTAGAGACACAAATGCAGAGAGAAAGGGACATCAGCAGTCACAACGTTAAGTTGCGATTGAGGTGATAGAACACAGTGCGGGTTCAATCATCAAAGTAAGAAACGCAAAGATAAGATGTTCGCCATCAATTAAATTTCAAGGTAGTAAAACCCAGACAAGAAGGAATATGCAGAAATGTCCAATGAGATATAAACATGAAAGAAAAACGAGACAGTACTATGGGTAAGCATGCCGACTTCATTTATAATTCTCAATCAGAACCAAGCATAAATTCCTAGTGCATTCTATTCCACAAAATCACGAGCGTACCTTTGCCTTATCGCCTGCCTCGAATGACGTCTGCTTGCTCCATGCCGCTCCCGCTCACCGACCGTCGAGACCTGACCTGTACCTCCCAGCCAATGCTAGGGGTACTCTACTTCCCCCTTAGCCCCCCAAGCCACAAAGGGGCCACACACTATCCACATGGTACGTCTAGCTCCCAGCTCGCCTCGCAAGGCCGAACTACCACTTCCATCCGAGTTGGAAAATACCAACTCCTCACAAGTAAATCAGTCAAGTCACAAATCTGGTAGCGTGATGTTACGCTAATAGCCAATCCCCTTCTTCCTTATCTTCCCTTTCTTTTATAGAGCTTTAGAACTTCCATCTTTCCCTAAATCTCATTTAATTTAATTTTTCATAAAAATCTTCTAATAATTCTCCTTCGTACAAGTGTCGTCCATCCCCCACGTTTCTCTATTAACTATTTTCTTTAATTTATTAAATTTGTCTTATTTCCCTCACCCACCTGGGATTGTTCCTATTTTTACTCCTAGGTGTTCTTAGATTCTCTTACAGGTTTAAATACTTTCCCTAAAATGAAGTTGTTAATTTAGTTCAATTTAGAAGGTTCTTAATTGTAGAATCTTTACTATGTTGACCTTGCTTTTTACCATAAGTTCCCCTCTTTCCCTTATTATGTTTCCTCCATTCTTTAGTTTCCTAATTTTTTTATTATTCCCTTCTTTCCCCTTTTTATTAGAGCCAAAATGCCAGTTGCGCAAATTAATCTCTTTTCCTCTTTATTAATAATTTAATATCTTTTACAATTTCTCTAGTTAAATAATTAAATTCTTCTTTATATTTTATCCACAGCTTTTAATTGATTTATTACTCTCTTCATTTTCCCCAAAAATTTATGAAGACCAAAATTATTACTTAAAGGGTTTTTATTTTACATTTTACTATTTAAATTTTTAGAGATGTTTTCTCAAGGGTAGGCAAAATTTTACCCCAAGCGAAGTTTTTGACTTAGGACTTAGATTCTGAACTAGGCGACAATTTAATTATGGGAGTCGTTTTAAAATTTCTTATGAGATATTTGTCTTAGGGCCATCTAGGTTCATTCCTTTAACATCATCAACGCGATGTGCCCTTCAGGACACACTATGTGCTCCAAGGGTGCCACTCGCCTCTTTTGTTTCTTTTGTGCGACGTGCCCTTCAGGATGCAACACATGCTCCAAGGGTGTCACTCTCTTCTTGTGTTTCTTTTGCGCGACGTGACCTTTAGGATGCACCATGTGCTCCAAGGGTGCTACTCGCCTCTTGACTGATTGGTAGACATCAATAACCCCTGGAGTCAACACTCTGCCAGGTAAACTTGTGGGAGAATAAGGGATTCTAAGGAATAAGGCCCCCGCCTTATTGTGCACCCCTTAGAATCATCGCGAGTGACTGTCGTAGTCTACCCTCATGACATCATGGGTCCTCTCGAACTAGGTAATTGTTAATGTATAGTTCAAGCCATGACGAGAGTGCTAGTAGGTTGTGGCAGGGTTGTTGTCCACACCTCTCCCTCAACCTCTCTGGAAATCATGTGTGTGGCCCCTTTACTCCATATGTGAGTCTGGTCGGTAAGCTATCATCAGCCTGCATCATCAACAATCGTGTCATAACATGTCCACATCATAACATCTAATCCAATGTACTAAAATCACATTAAACGATCAAACCCCAAGCACACTCCCTGACTCAATCCAGAGTCCAAGGGGTTTCGTCGATGCCTCTGCATCCTCAAGGTCCAAAACCCTGCACACTCAGTAAAATCGAGTCAATAGCACCTGTCTATGTCAAAGCAGTAAAACATCATGTCATCTACCATAACGTATCATAATCAAGGACAAATATTTTAATATCATAATAGTCTAGATCACTTGCGAGCAAGTGTCCTCAAAGAATAAGTTTTCTTAGTGCACCAGAGAGGGATGTACAAAAACAAATGTTTCCTTGATATATGATAAGCTTCAAAGAAAAACTAACATTCATTAAAAGAGTTGTCAGCACAATGATCTTTTCAAAAACCAAGACTTAGATACAATTTCAATATGATTATAAGTTTTAATGCTTCATTCATGCTTTCAGTCATGAATGAAGTATGGAAATGCAAAATAAAATAAATAGAAACAATCAAAACATATTTTTACAACCCACAAGTCACCTTCAAATAGCAATATTTACAGAAGGAGGTGCTGACAGCTACAAGAATTATCACTTGTCACTTTACAAGGAAAAAATTATGTAGGTTTGCTGATGTAGACCCCCTTCCCTTGGGCTGAGATCCATACAGTATCGATCTTCTTTGAATCTGTAGAAATGAAATAGTTCTTTCGAGCCCTCACTAGAACCCCATGAATCCGATCCACATGTCCTTCCATGAAAACCCCACCTGCGCAGACATTTACCAGGTGCAAGTCTTCACCCCTACGCAACCATGACGTTGTGTCCTAAGACCACACCAAGAGGTTCCTTTCACATTTCACGACTCAACAATGCAAGATATTTGAGTCTTTTGATGCTTCAAACCCTGAGACCCGAAATCGCTCCCTTAGACGAGATCAATGGCTATGAACCTCCCTCGATCCAACGGTCCTGGTTGTATCAGGATTTTGGTAACCAGAAGTTTGAAATGCAGCAACCCAAACCACTAGTCACTCCATCCCTCGAATTCCCAAAATGCCTCATATCTTTTCAGGATTTCATGAATCGGGAGTCCACAACTCTTGACCCCAAAATCACTTGTTGCACCAATCCCCAAATTCCCGAAACGGCTCAGATATTTTTAGGACTTTATGACCTGGGAGTTCATGATGCAGTGACTCCAAAATATCTTGTCACTCCAATCCACAAATTCCTGAAATGGCTCAGATCTCTTCAGGATTTCGCGAACCGGGAGTTTGAAACTCTTGATTCCAAAATCACAACCTCCTCTACTTCCCGAACCCCGAAATGTCAAAATGATGATATGGGCTCAACGACGATTATCCACTAACCAAATCTTAGTCCATGTGACTGCTTCCTCCATGAACACAACCCTACTCCAAAGACACATTGCATTTCGCGAGGTCAGGATTTTCAACGCAAATAGCCCCAATTCCTTGTCATAGGAATGGCTGAAATGTCAAATCCCAAAATGCCAAAATTCCACTCCAAAGGGGAATCAACGGCTCCTGTTGCTTCTCATCCAATGGTCACTACTCCTCCTGAGATCCTAAACACTAAAATACACTCAGCCTTAACCTTCTCACAGATCTGCGAGATCTAATGGCCTACGAGAGTTGAGTACTTCTCCACGAAGCGCCTCCATCGTCCGTTTCTTCTCTTTTGTGCGACTTCCAGAGATTAAAATCCATGCTTCTGCACTCTCTCTTCTTGTTGTTTGGACGTGAAACTCGATGGTCTAGATCTTGTCTCTCTAGCTAATCTAATGGAAGTTGTGCTCCCTCCTGAGCTTGAGAACTTCCTCCCTCCCCTTGAGAGATTTTTTGAAGTTTCAAAGGCCTCGACCTTTGCTTGCTCTATGATATCAATTCCCTTGAATATCACCTACATTATAGGAATTCTATCCCTCTTAATCTTTGTCAACTGTGAAACCTCAAAGGGTTTCTCAACCTTCTTCTCACTCTGTTGTTACTTGGTGCGCTAAGGCACTATCCTTCCTGAGCTTTATTTACCCGAGCCTCTAAGGGACTACCCTTCTGTGTCCTCAAAGGGAAATTTGGTGTCATCCTCACAACCTTCTGCTGAAACCCTCCTTGATGAGCTTAATAGAGTATTCAATAACTCTATAAGTGTCTCTCCTTGACACTTCTCTTCCCAACAAAACTTGAAAAGAGTCCTTCTGTGCACTCTATGCAACTGCTCAATGCCCTCTTGGAAGAGCTTCCACATAATCCTTAGTGATTTTGTTTTCTCTCTGAACTCAAAATAGAAAATTTCTATGCACTCTATGCACTTTCTCAATGCCCACCTAGCAGATTTCTCCAGAATCCTTAGTGACTCTTTCTTCTCACCGAACTCAAAATAGAGTTCTCCTCAATGCATCCTATGCATTTGATCAATGCCCTCCTGGAAAAGCCTTTACAGAATTCTCAACAATTATGATTCTCCTCTCTGTGCTCTCCTCTGCACAGTTTCTTCTTCAAGGTGTTCAACAACATTGAGGCTTCCTCTTTGAGTCAATCACTTCAGTTGGTGCACCCTCCTGGCACGTCTTTGTCTGAAATTCCACATAATTCAGAAGTGCACTCCTGCACTAGTTTTTAGAGGCCGCAGTACTTTTTCATGCACTCTTGGATGGAACCACAAAGAATCCAGACATGAAATCAAAGAACTCTTAGATAGGAAAATACATCTATCCCTGCAAATGTGCATCTAACATACATCTACAACATATCATCAACACATAAAGAAATTCATTCATGAACTCACAAACACATGAACAACAACATGCAAGAAAAACTGCTATGATTGTATTAATATGAAATATGTCTTTACAATGTGAGCTCGGACTGCAATAGAGTCACAACTTCCTCTATTCTCCATATCTAACCTATTCTCTCTATTCTTCTCTACCTTCTCTAAAAACAAAAAGAAGGTCTCTTTACAAAAGGGGGCTCCTTGAGCGCTTCTCTCAATCCTCACCAACTCTCATTAATTTACATTCAATTACATTGAATGGTTTTCTAGTCCGAATCAGATTTATATCTTAGCCTTACAACCATTTAAGTCAATTTTAAAATTTTGAAAAACGAGAGGGTTGTCTCTTTCCTTCCATTGAATGAGCACTTTGATGTGCTGGCTAGATGGTGTGTAGCTGGCTTGGAGCAATGCTCCTACATCATACTCCTCTGCTGTGAAAAATTCATGAGCTCCTTCTCATGAGATTCCAAGCATGGCTATCGAAATCCACCTCGATCCCAAACACTTCTTTGGAGCTGTCCATCCGGTCCATCGCTTTGTTGTTGTTGCTGCATCTTTTTCCCTACTGCTATTGCAAGTCCCTTGCTATTCAACTTTCCTTTGCTGACCACTTCTGCTGATCTGATCATTGGCCTTCTGATCTCCTCAATTATCTTTTCCCACTGCTGCCATGGTTGGCTCTCCTTTTGTAGCCTTCTTCGTTGCACTTCTTCCCTACAAATGGGTATATCATCTCAATCCCCCAAACTATCATCTTCCTTTGTGGCCTCAACTTACCACCCTGCTGCAAAATTCAGATCTGTAGTCTTTTCACTGATTTGTTTCCCAACTTCCTCTTCTGATAGCTTAACTTCTGTCATTTGTCCTTGTGTTGGTTGAATTACAGCTTCCTCCAGCTACTCCTCAGACTGGAATTTCCCTTCATCTATTGTTTCATGCCTCAACATTACATTCATCATCATTTTTTCATCTCCCTAGCTGAAATTTCTGAGCGATTCCTCGAAATGATCCTCTACTAACATATGCATGACTGTCTTCTCATGGAATTCATCTACCAGTTTTGGGTTGTTCATCCAATCCTCCAACATTTCTATCTCCTTCTCCCAAGGAGTGAGCATCTCAACTATGTTCTCCTCTTCTTTTCCTTGGGCAGCTTCTGACATCTGCTCCATGTCTTTGATAGTCACAACTAGTTGTCCTTCCGTTGTTGCTACCTCTACATTACAAGTTCTCACCTCAATTGGGCTAAGTGGCAGGAATATCTCAATTCCTCCAATGATTAGAAAGTGTGTATGATCCTTCTCTATTAGCTCCTCTCACTGACCCGAACTCATCCCTGAGTTCATGAGACTTTCATACAATCTCATCTGCTCTCCCTTGCCCACCTAGAAATATGGGATTTCCTCTCTACCCTCTTGGCAATCTATGAGATCCTCCAACGATCTCATCTCATTGCCCTCTTGGAAATTTGAACTTTCATTACTGCCCACCTGACAACTTCTGAGACTATTCCCAGTTTTTGGCTAACAGATGTGAACCACTTCCTCTTCATCTCTGAGGATTTCAGCATACCTCATCCACAATTTCAACAACCTTTGTTGTCTTCTGGCCAACAATTTATTGACTGGCCACTTCACCTTCTTCTTGATGGGCCATTCATATACCTAATGCATATTTCCATCCTGTTGCATCTACAATGCAATCTCTTCCATTATCGCCCTTATCTCAGCGAGCTCTTCATCCATATCATCTTTTCTCTGCTACTGGTGGTTCTTCTTTCCATCACGTCCATGGCCTTCTGTATCCATCTTCCTGTTCCTGTCTGCCCTCCTGGAAAACTTTTTGTTGTCACTCTGCAATCGTGAGTGCTTCCAGCCTTTCCTATAGTCCTCTTGACTGTCTACTGACTGTTGCACACCTTGCAACAATCATCACAAAGCTTCAACACTCTGTCTTGATTTTCCTCTGGCTCCCTCTACTTATAATATACAGACAAAATCAAGCTCTGATACCACTTGATGCAGACCCCCTGCCCTCGGGCCGAGATCTACACAAGATCGATTTTCTTTGAATCCGCAGAACTGAAATAGTTCTTTCGGGCCCTCACTGGAACCCCACGAATCTGATCCATGGGTCCTTCCATGAAAAACCCACCTGTGCAAACATGCATCAGGTGTGAGTCTTCACCCCTATGTGCCCATGACGTTGTGACCTCAGACCACACCAAGAGGTGCCTTTCACATTTCGCAACTCAACGATGCAAGAGGTTCGAGCCTTTGGAATCTTCAAACCCCGAAACCTGAAATTGATCCCTTAGACGAGATTGACGGCTATGAACCTCCATCGATGCAACGGTCTTGGTTGTATCAGGATTTCAGTAATCGAGAGTTTGAAATGCAGCGACCCAAACCACTAGTCACTCCATCCCCCGAATTCCCGAAACGACTCATATCTTTTCACAATTTCGCGAACCGGGAGTCCACAACTCTCGACCCTAAAATCACTTGTCGTGCCAATCCCTGAATTCCCTAAATAGCTCAAATATTTTCGGGACTTCATGACCTAGGAGTTCATGATGCAGTGACTCCAAAATATCTTGTCATTCCAATCCCCAAATTCCCAAAATGGCTCAGATCTTTTCAGGATTTTGCAAACCGGGAGTTTGAAACTCTTGATTCCAAAATCACAACCTCCTCTACTTCCCAAACCCAGAAATGCTAAAATGTCGAAATGGGCTCAACACTGATAAGCCCCTGACCAAATATTTTTCCATGTGACTACTTCCTCCATGACCACAACCCTACTCCAAACAAATTTCATGTTTCATGACTTCAGGGTTTTCAATGCAAAGTGCCTTGACTCCTTGTCATCATAATCGCGGAAATGCCGAACCCTGAAATGCCGAAATGCTGAAATTTAACTCCAAAGGGGAATCAACGGCTCCTATTTCTTCTCATCCAATGGTCTCTACTCCTCTTGATCTCCTAAACACTAAAAGACACTTAGCCTTAACCTTCTCATAGATCTACAAGATCTAATGGCCTATGGGAGTTCGATACTTCTCCATGAAGCGTCTCCACCGTCCGTTTCTTCTCTTATGTGTGGCTTCCAGAGATTAAACTTTGTGCGTCTACGCTCTCTCCTCCTATTGTCTGGACGTGAAACTTGATGGTCTAGATATTGTCTCTCCAGCTGATCTAACGGTAGATGTGCTCCCTCCTGAGCTTCATAACTTCCTCCTTCCCCTTGGGATATTTTCTGAAGTTTCAAAGGCCTCGAACTTTGCTTCCTCTATGAGCCCAATTCCCTTGGATATCACCTACGTTCTAGGAATTATATCCCTCCTGAGCTTTGTCGACTGTGAAACCTCAAAGGTTTTCTTGACCTTCTTCTCACTTTGTTGTTACTTGGTGCACTAAGGCACTATCCTTCCTGAGCTTTATTTACCCGAGCCTCTAGGGGACTCACCCTTCTATGTCCTCAAAGGGAAATCTAGTGTCCTCCTAACAACTTTCTGCTCAAACCCTCCTTGCCGATATTAACAGAGTATTCAGTAACTCTATAAGTGTATCTCCTTGACACTTCTCTTCCCAACAGAACTCAAAAATATTCCTTATGTGCACTCTATGGAACTGCTCAATTCCCTCTTGGAAGAGCTTCCACATAATCCTTAGTGATTCTATTTTCTCTCTGAACTCGAAATATAATTCTTCTGTGAACTCTATGCACTTGCTCAATGCCCACCTGACAGAGTTCTCCAGAATCCTCAGTGACTATGTCTTCTCACTGAACTCAAAATAGAGTTCTCCTCAATGGATCCTGTGCATTTGCTCAATGCCTTCCTGACAGAGCCTTTACAGAATTCTCAAAAATTCTCCTTCTCCTATCTATGCTCTCCTCTTCACAGTTTCTCCTTCAAGGTGTTCAACAACCTTGAGGATTCCTCTTTGAGTCAATGACTTCAGCTGGTGCGCCCTCCTAGCACATCTTTGTCTGGAATTCCACAGAATTCAAAAGTGCACTCCTGCACTAGTTTTCAGAGACCACAGTACTCTGTCATGCACTCTTGCATGGAACCACAAAGAATCCAGACCTAAAATCAAAGAACTCTCAGATAGGAAAATATATCTATCCCTACAAATGCACATATAACATACATCTACAACATATCAACAACACATAAAGATATTCATTCATGAACTCACAAACACATGAACAACAACATGCAGAAAAAAAATGCTATGATTGTATTAATACGAAATGCCTCTTTCCAATCTGAGCTCGGACTACAACATATTCATGACTTCCTCTCTTCTCCTTATCTAACTTGTTCTCTCTATTCTTCTCTTCCTTCTCTAAAAACAAAAATAAGATCTCTTTACAAAAGGGGTCTCCTTGAGCACTTCCCTCCATCCTCACCAACTCTCATTAATTTACATTCAATTACATTGAATGGTTGTCTAGTCTAAATCAGATCTAAATCTCATCCATACAACCATTTAAGGAAATTTTCAAATTTTGAAAAACAAGAGGGCTGCGTCTTTCTCCTTCCATTGAATGCACACTTTGATGTTCTGGATGGATGGTGTGTAGTTGGCTTGGAGTGATGCTCCTGCATCATACACCTCTTCTATGAAAACTTCATGAGCTCCTGCTCATGAGCTTCCCAACATGGCTGTCGAAATCCACCTGGATCCCAAATAGTTCTTTGGATCTTTCCATCGACTCCATCACTTCATTGTTGTTGTTGCATCGTCTTCCCTGCTTCGATTGCAAGTCCCTTTTTGTTCATCTTCCCTTTGCTAACTGCTTCTACTAATCTAATCATCAACCTTATGATCTCCTCAATTATCTTGTCCAACTTCTCCCATGGATGACTCTCCTTTTGCAGCCTTCTTCGTTGCACTTCTTCCCTGAAAATGGGTAGATCATCTTGATCCCCCATACTATCTTCTTCCTTTGTGGCATGAACTTCCCACCTTGCTGCAAAATTCATCTCTACAGTCTTTTCACTGAGCTATTACCCAGCTTCCTCTTCTGATAGCTTAACTTCTATCATTTCTCCTTGTGCTGGTTGAATTCCAGCTTACTCCAGCTACTCCTCAGACTGAAATTTCCCTTCATCTATTGTTGCATGCCTCAACATTACAGTCATCATCATCTGTTCCACTCCCTCGCTAAAATTTCTGAGCGATTCTGTAAGGTAGCTAGAGAGGTAGTGGGGGGGCCCAGAGGGCCCATAGTGATAATAGTGGAGGTCATTCAATGTAAGGTGGACTACGTCCACTATATTATTAAATAAGGCCCACTAT
>JZKD02S0192506.1:971728-990567 GCA_000966675.3 Picea glauca | reverse complement strand
ATTACTAATCTAAATTACAACTAATGGCCTAAAGCCGACATAAATAAAATAGCATTACTAATCTAATATGCCCCAATTAAGGGGTAATGAGCCAATATTAGGGCTTAACATATATGAAGACATTTTTTCCATTTTTGTATCTATTGATGATTGAGCTATGCTGCTGAATTGTAAAAATTTAATGAAATTTTTGGTTCTCTGGTTATGAGCTATATGTGAGACATCCTGTTTAATGAAAGACAACTTCTCTCGCCCCCGAGGGGTAGCTCAATTTGCAAGTGCCGTGAAAATTAAGTTTCATGAGGTTTCGAGTTCAATTCCCCCTGACTTACCTTGTGTGCCACGTAAGGGGAATCATGGGCACACCTAGAGGTTATAGTGGTAGCGGTTGGATAACATGGCCACGTGTAACGCGAGCACGTGCCCAAGTAGTTGCTGATTCCTCCAGACACACACAAAAAAGAAAAAGACAACTTCTCTCCATCTCTCTGTAATATTTGTTTTAAGACACTCGGAATTGGAAGGTCCAGTCGAGGAAAATTATGTTGTGTGATGTATGTTTGATCATGACAGTATTTTCACTAGTTTTAAATCAATCTCCTATGTCTTTTTCTTCCTCTTACCCTGAGTAGCTCATTGAAATATTCAAGCGAGTTGTTACAGTAGCCACCGTGATGTAGGTATGATCACTGTGTTACTGTAATTATGTCATCCTAGCACATTTCAATGTTTGTTCTTTCTTCTACGGGATGTTGGAAGTTTGATTCCTACAACAGAACTTTGTAGTTTCTCTCTGAAGTCTTCCTCCTACTCACCCTTATTACAACTTATTGGCTGAAGTTAAATCAATACCTCCCCTACTTGTGCATAGCCTATCCTAGGATTCTAAATTAAAATGATATTCTTCTGGGTCTACATCCATTCGATCACCCTTTTATATACCAATTGTGACATAAAATTGTTGGGCATCAGGCTCTGCTCCTACCACAATTCAGGAGTGACTTCTGACACTAACACTCTCCTATATCACTGGAATTTTCACTTTGTGCACCATTGACTAGCCTTTCGTGAGATTCTGACTGAACTCCAAGAATTATGCTTCATTAAATCCCTGTAGCTTCTTAGAATAAGAAATCCAACCAGCCTGTAGAAATATTTGATAAACATCTGGGTGTAGCAGCAATGAATCTAGATTTTCGGTTCATATCTCAGAGGCGTTCCCCCGATGAAATTGTGTTTGAATTCAAATAGTTAATTAGGAGGATAAAATTGCACCTAAACTAGAGATAGAGCAAGGTCGAATGTGGATTTGCAGAAAGAACGCAGTGTTGCAGTGAAAATAAGCTTGGTCAAAATGTGGTAGAGGTGAAATATAAAAAGGGATTTTTCTGTTAGGTCGACATAGACTTTTCGTTCCCCCCCCCAACTAATATGATTGGCTCATAGTTTAACAAATTTAGGACAACTAGAAAGTATGCATCAAAGCGTGCTTTCATATCTATATCACTTGGACACGTAGGATTAGTAGCCTACCTCATAACTTACCACATTAACTGATCTGTCAGAGTAACTGCACTATCCAACCGCCATGAATAGCTATAATAATGAGAGATGGCTCTGGAAAGTGAGAAATGATGATATGACAAGTGGAGTATAAGTGGAGTCCTTTATGTGGTTGAACAACTGGAAGGTTGGAGATGTGGAATCAAATAATGATGAAGCCGCCATTTTTAGAACAGAGAGAGCATGAAGTAATTATGAAAAATGGCGGAAATCTTGACAAAACAACTATGTTGTCATATGTAGAAATGACATAAATGCTAAAAAAGATGGGTGAAGCAACATAGAAAATAGCCAAAAGGAATAATAGAAGTAGGTCTATCAGCATTTATTTTGGCCGGAATGGTGGAATTAGGTGTAGCATCATGTAAATCAACGAATTTGTCGTAAAAAAGTATAACAACATGTAAGCCAAAATAGTAAGGAAAATGGTGTAACGACATAGAAATAGGTCATGCGGTCAAAAAATAGTGTAACAACATATGGTCATGTGGTCAGAAAATGGTGTAACGACACATGGTGTAACAGCATGGAAATCGGTCATGTGGTCGGAAAATGGTGTTACGACACATGGTGCAACGACATGAAAAGTGTAACAACATGTAACCCTGTCGAACACAGAATCACTTAGTTTTTAGGAAGTTTTTCAACTTCCAGAAAATAATCCTTTGGCTCCTTCTGTTGTAATCTACATTGTTTTTATTCAATATATCTACACACAAGTAACTGCCTGATACCTTTCTAGGCTGAATTTATTAACGAAGCATAAAAAATTTGAAAAAAAAGAATAGAAAAAATCAATTTCGTAGAGTTTATTTATATACAAGGTTTTATTGCAAAAGAGAAAAAATATAAGGTATAGAAGGGGAAGGAGCAAGCTCATTTTCCTTCAAAAATTGATAACTTGTATTGGTTGTACATCTGGATGTAAATTCTTTCTTGGAAAGTGGACGCCGATATAGGTTCAAGCGATGACCATTTGCATGCAACTGTGTATTGGATCCATTAATAGTGATCATACTGACTGTCCCATTGGTAAAAATAGTTTCTACCTCGTAAGGTCCTAGCCATCGTGTATGCATCTTACCCTGAAATTCTTTAAACCATGAATCATACAACAGAGCCCAATCTCCCTTTTTGAACAATTTCTTCTTGATGACTCAGTCATGCCACTTTGCTCTCTGTTGTTGAATCACTATGGTTTGATGAATAGCATCCAAACACTTCTCATCTAACTCATTGAGCTACTACATTTTGGCCTTATGTGCCATAGTCAAGTTGAGATTGACTGTTGATGTAGTTCTTAGGGTTTTGATTTCAAATTCATTCGAAAAAACATGGTTCTTTCCATATACCAACTCATAAGGAGAAAAATCGGTTGTGCTCCTCTAAGTAGTTCGATAAGTCCATAGAGATTCATGCAATCTTTTAGACCAATCCCTACGATGTTCCCTCACTGTCTTAGTAAGAATAGCTTCTATGACTTTGTTGGTACTTTTCACCTGGTAATTACCTTGTGGATGGTATGGAGAAGTTCTTCTATGAAGAACATGATATTTACTGAGTAGGGATTCAAATTTATGTGATGTGAAAGGGGGTCCCCCATCACTTATTAATTATCTGGGAACTCCAAACCTAACAAATATATCTTCAAACAAGAATGCTAAGACAACTTCTTCTGAGGCCCTGATGAGTGCTTTTGCCTCTACCCACTTGGTCATGTAATATGTGCAGACCAATACATAGACTTTCTGATTAGAAGGTGGGTTAATGGGCTCTATAAAATCCATGGCCCATCTCTCAAAAGGATATAACACTACTTGCGGCTGGAGAGGCATCTCATCCCTATAATTTGGCTGACCCATGCATTGGCAACTGTCATAGGCTTGGACATACTTCTTTGCATCTTGAAATATTGTGGGCCAGAAATAGCCCATCCTCAAAAATTTATGCAAAGTCCTTTTATCAGAAAAATGACCTCCACAAGGGCCATCATGGCAATATTTAAGAAGATCATAAACTTCATCATCCCTCACACACATTCTAATTTCTTGATCCAGGCCTGTGTAGAAAAGGTATCCCTCTATCCAACTATACCAAACACTCTTCTAAATAATCTTCCTTCTTTCTCTTGGAGATAGATGTGGAAGTACCTTCCCTACAACCAAATAATTAGCAATGTCTGCATACCAAGGTGAGTGAGTAGATACTGCAAACAAATATTCATCTGGAAAGGAATCATCTACTAGTGAATTATCATCATTTATATGCAATCTTGAGAGAAAATCAGCAACCACATTTTCTTTTCTTGTTGTATCTACTATAGTGATGTCAAATTCTTGAAGTAATAACAACCATCTTGTTACTTGGGAATTAGTAATAAGTTTATTCATCAAATATTTAATTGTTGTATGATCAGTATGAATAAAAGTAGGATAACCAGTGATATAATGTCTGAATTTATTGATTGCATAAAATACTGCCAAGAATTCTCTTTCAGTAACTGTATAATTTAACTCAACATGAGCCATGTTCTTGCTAATATAGTAGATAGCATATGGATATTTTTCCTCCTATTTCCCAAGTAGTGCACTAATTGCAGAGTCTGAGGCATCTGAAGAAATGTGAAAAGGCAAAGCCAAAATGGGCCCTCTCAAAATGGGAGTTGTGGACAATTTATGTTTCAGATCTTCAAAAGACAGGTCACAATTGTGAGTCCAACAAAAGTCAACATCTTTTGTTAATAGAAAAAATAAGGGAGAGGCAAGTTTGGAATTTTTTTTAATGAATCTCCTGTAATATCCAACATGCCCTAAAAAACTTCTTACACATTTTTGAGTTGATGGGGTTGGAATGTCCAAAATTACCTGGATTTTGGTTGGGTCTACCTGAATTCCTGTGTAAGAAATGAAGTGTCCTAGAACCACACATTCGCTCATCATCATATGACACTTTTCTGTACTTAGAGAAATATGAGACTGTATACATATTTTGAGAAATATTTCCATATTAGACAAATTTTCATCGAAATAGTACCATAAGGTGTAAATTCATCCATAAATATTTCCATACAATCATTCACCATATCAGAGAAAATACCAATCACAACTCTTTGAAAAGTGGTTGGTGCATTACACAAACCAAATGGGAGGAACTTGTAAGAAAATGTACCCCAAGGGCTAGTAAAGGTAGTCTTATCTTGGTCCTGTGGAGCAATTTCTATCTGGTTATACCAACTAAATCCATCTAGGAAAGAGAAAAATGATTTTCCTGATAGGTTGTCTAGAACCTGATCAATAAATGGCAGAGGGAAATGATCCTTCTGCGTGGCCTTATTCAGGGCTCTATATTCCACACACACTCTCCATTTACCATTCTTTTTAGGTACGATAACCAATGGTGAAACCCACTCACTATCTGATATAGGGTAGATAAATCTAGCATTTAGAAGTTTCTGGAGTTCTTCCTTAACAATCTCTTTAAGATTAGGGTTCATCCTCCTTTGGGGTTGGCAAATGGGTCATAATTATTCCTTGATGTATATATGGTGGGTGCATAGTTCAAAGGATATTCCTTTCATATCCATGTAATCCTAGGCAAATTATTCATTATGTTCAATCAATAACTTCATCAAATGGCGAGTTTCAGTAGAAGATAAATCAGGATTGATGTTCAGGGTTTTTCTAGGTTCAATTTCTACAACAATTCTCTTAGAACTGAATTTAGGAAATAATTCAGTTGTTTTAGTAATGGTTGTTTCAGTGTTTGTTTTTACAACTGAATTAACTTGATTTACAACAATTTCAGAGAACAATTTTGGGCTCATTCTTCCTGGAGAATAGGGTCGAAGATTCTACTTAATCGGTGGTGCGTGTTCTTTGTAAAAATAGAGGGGTCACTGATAAAGATATTTATTATCTCATCCTCTATCTCTTCTTTGAAAATCAGGTATTTGCCTATGGTTAACACAGGTAGAGAGCTTTCATCCTCAATGTCCATCCAGACAGAATTTCTTGGCTCAACACTGGGCGTAGCATGAGGATAATGGGTAAGCTTGTTGGTATCATAATCATCAGAGATGGTCATTGAACTAGATGTACAACCAATGAAAGCATAATTTGTAGATAACCATGGTCTTCCAAGAATTAGAGGGTGGCCCCATCCAAAAAAATCAACAGGATACTCACATGAATCAATTGAAATAACTAGATCATCGACTACTCCTTCTAGCCTAATAGTAGAACGATTGGCTAATTCTAAAACAATAGGTGTAGGTCAAACTTGCATTCTGAGTTGCAAAAATTGTGTAGTATCTATTGGCATAATGTTAATTGCTTCCCCTAAATCAACTAACACATGGGAAATAAATTTATGTCCAATTCTGACAGTGACTGTAGGGTTTCCTGGGTAGCCATATTTAATAGGTGGGGATTTTCCTAACATCAGTTCAGACAATTCTCCCACTGCATGTACTGTGAGGGGTTCCCTAGGTTTCTTTCAAGGTCGTTTTATACAAAGGCCTCTCAATATTCTCATAAATAAGGACATCCCTAATCGCTTGCAATAGTGGAATGTTAACATGCAAATTCTGCAATTCTCCTAAGAGATTGAAGGATGGTAATTCCACATTTTTTGTAATTTCTAGTCTTTCAGGGAATGGGGGATCTGCTAATTCTATGATCGGTTGGTCAATTTCTTCTATATCAGTAGATGGTTTTTTCCCTGATTCCTTGTCTGGACTCTGATTCTGAAGATGGATCATCTTCAATTATTGGCTCGACTATTCTCCCTGATCTTAGTTTATCTCATCACAAGGCATAGGAGTAATAGACCGATATGGCACATTGTGTATACCAATATTCTTAATGGCCTTATTATTTGGATTTGGGTTAGGTTGCACAAGCATATGAGGTCACAAGGGAGGATTGTTCTTTGGGGTATTGGGAGGTAACTGCAGCTATTGCTGCTAGTACTAGGGTTGGAACTGTTGTTGATAGGGGTTCGGTTGGTGATGAATTTGATAAATAGGTTTTTCTTGAGGGCCTCTCCAATATGGGTTCTGTTGCCCATGGTGATTTTTTTGTTGGGGCATAGGTAACCATGCATTATGATCCTGATAAGGAGGGGGGATTTGATTTGGAGAGGGGGAATTCAATTGGCCATGTTGAAGCTGGTTGTTCACATTATTCCAATAATTAAGTGTTGCGAGAGAGAGTTGAGGGTTTGTAGCTTGACCTCGTGGTTGCCATTGTCTCCTCTGTGTAATTATATAGATAACATATTCTTCCTCATTAGTCACCTTCATTGATTATTTTACACCTGTTGAGGGACATTTGTCAGTGGGATGATCCAATTCACAAATAAGACATACCTGAACATTGTTCAATGGGCACTCCCTTTTTGGATGTTTGTCTCTGCACTTTGGACAGAAAATGGACAATGCATTTTATGCTTCTTCTTGTTTCTGTTTGATCTACAGAATATCAATTTGTGAAGAAAAAGAGTTAATCATCTTTGTTTTTAAATCTTCTAACAAATTACCTATTTCTTCTCTTGTTGCCCGTCCATTGGTTGATTTATGTACCCTTGAAAAAGAGGTATCCCTAGTAGCTGAATTATTCCTTGTATATTCTCGAGAGCATATATTACAAAGATTTACAATTCCATTATAGGATTCCTTAGATATATCTCCATTTCCCATCATATTCATCATATCTAAACAATCATCTCTAACTCCTTTTAGAAAAATAGTTTTCAAAATGTCCTTACTCACATCTGGATGCCCAGACCTTTGTAGATTATAATGGAGTCGCTCCACAAAATCTTCAAGGGTCTCGTCCTTCTCCTAAGACATTTTGAATAATTCCTCTCTTTGTTCCCTTGTTTGACAGTAGTCTTGGTACTTGTTTAGAAAAAACTACCTCATTTGTCCCCATGTTGAAATATTCTCTCCTCCAATTCTCATGAACCATCTTAATGCATTACCCTTCAATGTAACTGGAAACAATTTAAGCTTCTGTGCAGTGGTAGTGTAGTCATAGATTCTACACAAAATATCAAATTCAAACAGAAAGTCATCTGGATCCTCAGTAGATAATCCATGAAAATTTGATAGAGCTGAGAGAGGTATGTTTTTCATAGGATCCATCCCTCGTGTAGGAATATCAAAAATAGGAAAGACCAGGGTAGAGATAGTGTTTTCATCATTTGCCTGATCTTTGTTGTTTGGTGGATTCTCGCGATATAACTCTTCTTCATTATCCCCTTGATTTTCCATATGTTCTCCTTCTCTCCACTCAATATGGAAAGTGTCCCACTCTTCTTTAGTGACTATCTGTCCATTGATTTGATAAACTGCTTCTTCTAGATTTTCCCTGGTTCTGAACTACACTTCCTTGATCTTCAATATTCTCCAGTGTTGCTTGTTGATTTGTTGGTGACAAATATTCAGATTTATCCCCTGATGAAAATAATGTCTCAAAATGGGGTGATTATGATGATTGAGGATTATGTCTTCTTATAGGATTTGAAGGGAAAAAGATAGATCTTGAAGAAGAATCTTCTCTAGATATAATCTCATCAACAAAGGTTTGCCTTTCCAGTGTAGGGTTCCTTCCTCCACATCCTTTGGTACCTATAGGGTTAGTATTTTTGGGGATACATCCTCTTGTTCTTTGATTCATGTAGACTAATCATTCCTAAGAAAAGAAAACTAATGTTCTTACAAGAATATCTAATTATCTTCCCCGACAACGACACCAAAATGTTGGGCACTTTAATTGTCTAAATGAATAGATAATTAAGGTGTTCAATATAAATTTTCAAACCCAATGAAGTTTTGTTATTGCAAGATAATTGTGCATAGTCTATGCTAGATTGATGAAAGAAAACACTAATCAATTTGTAGAATTGAAAGAAACAAAGGTTTGAAAAACTGAACACTAACACAAGTTGTTGACTCAGCTGGAGTTCTAATCTACTATTGCAAAATTGGAATCACACTTGCATAATTGAAATCTAAATTGATAAGTGTATAAGAATCTTGGATTATCTGTTTTATTCTAATTTTTTGTTTTATTCTTGCAGAAGGGAATTCTGTGCTAATTGTCAAAAATAAATCTACTTTAATTGCAGGAAGGAAATTCACACTCCTAATTACTTTTTCTTAAAAGCAGAGTTTTACCTAGTGTAAAAATACAATTCTCCAGTAGTATACAAAACTTGACTTCTAATTCTCATGAGACACACTAATGCACATTAGACAGGAAGGGACTAAAATTTAACAACGATTGTACTCTGAGAATGCTAAATAGATTAATCACACAAATCAAAGTAGCTAATCTAAAACTCAAAATAGAGGGGATTCTGTGAGGAAGGTGGGCCCTTTCCTTCTCACTGAATCTACTCAAAAAGATTACAGTAGGTTGGATAAACTCAAATCGCTTTCTTTATTAAAATCTCCAAAAATGTTCAATTGCAAGTTGCTTCACTTTACTTCACAATTCCACGGCTAATATTCAGTACCGATGATTACAAAATTTCTCTATTTAAAGACAGAGTCATCTAGTTAAAATAGACTGAAAACAACTTTTGGAATCTCATATTCTCAATTTGTTCACAAGATACAATAGATATGTCATCTTCACCAAATCTGGAGAAAGAATTAGCGTGAGCAAAAACGTGTAACAACATAGGATCAATCTTCAAGATTCAGCTTTCAGGATCAATGGCCATCTATTGCAGTGAGTGTAACATCTTTTAGGATTGGTGTGCATATGATGCAATTGGTTTAAAAACTTCCAGGATCGGTGGGTATCTGTTGCAGCAAGTGTAACAACTTTTGTTAGCACCAGAAGTCACTCCTAGATTGTGGCAGAAGTAAGCCTAATACCCATCAATTTTATATGTCACGGTAATTGAATTAAGGTGGTCTAATGGATGCAGACCTGGGAGAATATCGTTTTAACTCAGAAAACTGGGCCATGCATGCATGAACATGTGAGGTCCTGATCTAACTTTCGTCAGTAAGTTGACCTTAATGTGAGAAGATGGAAGAATTGGTGAGAATATGCATGAGACTTCTATGGGAATCCGGCCTTCTAGCAGCTTGAGGAAGAAAAACAAGACACTGAAATATGTTGAACTGAAAAAGATACAACAACACAGTGATGGCTCGGTTGGATCCTCTAGTTTCAAGCCTCGCAATACTGTTGTAACATCTTGACTGGATCCTCCAATTCCAAGATATTCAGTGTGAGAGGGAAAGGTAACATGGTAAATGGACTAAAACTGGTGGAGATGTTGCATTGATCCAACATTCATCATCCTACAACATCGTGACCCTCAACTGGATCCTCCAATTTTGAGTGTCTTAATACAGTTTTTACAAAGATGGAAAGAAGTTGACTTTCATTAAACATGAAGTCTCAAATACAAATGCATAACCAGGAAACCAAATGCTTCATCAAAACTTTACAATCAGGAGCCTAGCTCAACCATCGACATGAAAAAAAATGGAAAGAATTCCTATAAATACTAGGAACTGGCTCAATTATCGAAGGCACAATCGTATCATGAGTTAAATGCTTCGCATAGGCGAGTTTCCTTGTCAAGTTGTGCATGCAGACATCAATCAGACTTCCCATGTAGTCGACTATCAGATGTAATATTTGTCATGCTAGACTGATAGTCACCTTCTACGCTTTTTCTCTTTTTTACCTTCTATTTATGAAAGGATACAACGTTCAACCACCGTCAACCACCTTAACAACTTCTTTCTCAGGATTAGGTAAGGCACGGTCAACTTTTCTCTTGGACAATGTGGCACCCTTTCCTTGGCCATTGTTTCTTCGTTGGAATGCTACAAGGGGGCCTAGCCTATGAACGTGGACGAGGACCTGAGAGGGAGGTCGATGATGCCAATAATGTGAAGGTGAGATGAGGGGTGTTGAGGTGGAACCACCAGGTGACGGAGACATGGGGGTTGTGACACTAGACAAGAAGTGCCACTGGAAAATGGATAGAACACAGGTGGAAGTGGCATGGAGCATGGGGGTACAGGTGTCAGGAGATAAGAGGGATGAAGGAAAAGGGGACATGACACCTGGTAGAGTAGAGGACAGGTATGTGGTGGTGAAAGGTAGGAGGGAAGCGAGAGATCTGACAGGGGAATAGGAGAGGTAGAGTGGGGGACACTTGTCACCAGGAGGCGAAGGTGGTAATCAAAGGTGGAATAAGTAAGGGGCTTTAGGGGGGGGCACATGAAACATCCCTTATAAGATCACCCCCGCTCCATTAAAGGCATAATGACAAGGGGGTCTGGAATGAGACCTCAACTGTCGATTTGGGCACTTAAATCCCAGTCGTTGAAACTTGCACACCCTCACATTGGAACCCCCCACCCAACCCATTAAAGATAGAATGATGAGGGGGATCTGGAATTGAACCTGCGCCATAGATCTAAGTGTGTTGGTTCTGATCGTCCAGATCCACGTACTGGAAAAATATCATATATGACCCCCCCATTAAAGGCAGGATGATAAGGGGGGTCTGGAATTGAATCTTGGCCACAAATTTGAGTGTGCACATCCTGGCCATCCATATTTGTGCGCTACATAGCACAAGGCACTCATGTGCCCCCAAACTTAGGATAAGTGGGTTTTTCAACCCGCTCTTTCCATTGTTTTCACCAAAATGCCCCATTATAACATTATGTGATAACATTAGGATCCATGGGGGATGGCTTGCTCCCTGTGAGAAGCCAAGAACTCTTTGCAGCTTCAGTGCCTTGCTGTTGGGCTATGGATTCCCTTATTGAAATCGAAAATAGACAAAAAACAATATTTACAACAACATAAGAGCCACTTAAGGCTCAAACGAAACATTTCTTCAGGAAATTCCCATTCACTAGGCCATTACAAAATTCGTCACCCTCTAAATCTTGCAACCTGTAGGTGTTGTTCAAGAATAATTTAGATATCTTGAAGGGCCCAATCCAAAGGGTGTTGAACTTATTGTGTTTCCCTCTATCTTTCCTAGGTGCATCCCACTTAAGCACTAGATCTTCCAGCTCAAATTCCCTTTTTCTAACCTTCCTGTCAAAGGATTGCTTGATCTTCTGCTAATGATCGTGATCTCTATCCACTACCTTCTCTCTGGTCTATTGCACCTCCACCAGTTGATGAATTCTTATAACCATATTTCCTAGATCCCCTTTATAATCCTGAAATAATTTGGCTATAGGTAGAGCCAGTTGAGTGGGAAATACATATTTTGTCCCATAAAAAAGTTGAAAAGGGGAGGTGCCTAAGGACCTCTTGGTTGTCACTCGATCATCCCATAGATTGAATTTAATTTTTGAATCCCAGGTGTTTTTGTTATCTTCCAATATTCTTTTAATGATCTTGATCAAACTTTTATTGGAAGACTTTGCCTGTCCATTTCCTTGAGGATAATAGGGAGTGTAATGAATCAATGCAATCTCAAACTGCTCACAAAACCTAACCAGAGGCTCAGACTTGAAAGACGTGGCATGATCGGTGACAATTCTGCTGGGAAATCCAAAACTTGCTATGATATCCTCCAAGAAGCTAATGATAACTTTGTGTGAAGCACTCCTGGTGGGGATAGCTTCGATCCACTTGGTGAAATAATCTGTTGCGGTCAAGATCCATCTGTGTTAACCACTTGAAGGAGGATGAATCTCTCCAATGAAGTCCAACCCCCATTGTTGAAAGGGTGTTGAAGCTACTATAGGATTTAGTGACAAATATTTGAGTTGTTTCTTTCTTGAGAACTTTTGGCATTTGATGCAGGCTCTGACCTTTTTGTAGACATCAGTGAATAAGGTGGGCCAGTAATACCCATCCCTAAGAATTGTGTAGGTTGTGGTCTTCAAGAAATTGTGCCCACCACATAGGCTGCTATGAAAATCAAACATAACCCTTTGCGCCTCCTGCGGGTTTAAACATCTCAGAAGCACTCCCAGAGGGTCCCTCCAATCAGGGATGATTTTAAGGAAGGAAATTTATTTTTAAATGTAGAAACCTTGGCGAATATTACTAATCCTTCATATGTCAACTATACATGTTTGGAAATATATTTTTTTTAAATATTCAAATTTCTAAGTATTTTATATAGTTTTTATAAAATTTTGGCGATTTTTAAGGTAAAATAATTTTATTCTATAGAATTTTGGCGAATCATATTTAAAATAGCGAATCTCATTTTTGGAAAAACCATGGAAAATTAGCCCATGAGCGAAATTTAGCCCCTAAAATCATCTCTACCTCCAATACAAGACCTGGTTGATAAGGCAATATCTGACTGCTTTGAGCTTTAAATATCTTGCCTTACTTTTCCCTATTCCTTCAGGAGGCTTTAATTATAGCAGAAAACATATAATGTCTCTATACCAGGTGCACTCTGCTAGTGGTAAACCATCCTGAGAGATTTTGTTGGACAACTTAGCTTGTTGATTTTCTGAGTAAGCATTGATGAAGCTAACCCCCAAGGCCTTACAATTGGATTCAGCTAGAAGCTTGGCTAAACCCTTCCCTTTAACTAACTTGGTGGGATTTATGTCAAGATCAAACTCAAGGATTCTAGTTATCCATCTTCTCCTCCTTCCATCTATGTCTGGTTGAATGAGGATATCCTTCATTGCAGTTGAAGGGACATATGCAATGATATTTTAATGCAAGACATAAACTATGAAATCTTTGAGAGATTTCACCAAGGCATAGGCCTTATTTTCCATAATGTCATATTTGATCTCTACATATCTCAATGCCTGACTGAAGAAATAAATGGGTTTCTCCAAACCCTCAACATTTTTTTAAAATAAGACAGTTGCAATAGTATCAAATGAAGCAAAAGAGAAAATAAGGAAACTCTTTGAGTAATTAGGACTGATAATCATAGGATCTTCATTCAAGGATTTATTTATCTAATCAAAGGAATTTTGAGACTCAGTAGTCCATTTAACTTCATTTCCTTTCCTAAACATGGTTGTTATAATCTTTACCATCTCAACAAAGTTGGAAACAAACCTCCTCAGAAAATTAATTTTTCCCAGGAAAGCCTGGACTTCTTTTCTGGATCTTGGGAGTGACAGGGTTTGGATTTCTCTGACCCTATTGGGATCAATCATGACCCCTTCATCTGATACTGTGTGGCCCAACAAATTTCCCTCCTTCATGGAAAACAAAGACTTCTTGGGATTTAAGGAGAGGCCAAACTTCCTTCATTTCAGGAAAACCCTTTCTAAATGTTCACGGTGCTCTCTGCCAGACTTGGAGAAGACTGTGATGTCATCCATATAGATGACCAAGAAATTGTCTCGTTCTCCAATGAAAGAGATATCCATGGCTCGCTAAAAGGTTGCCAATGCATTCATCAAACCAAAGGGAATTTTAGCATACATGAATGTACCCCAAGGAGTGGTGAATGTTGTCTTTTATCTGTTCTCCGACAAGACATAAATATAATTGTAGCCAGAGAAGCCATCAATCATGGAAATCCTAGATGATCCTATTACCCTTTGCAATATATGTTCCATCTTGGACAAGGGGTGATTGTCCTTATTTGAGCTTCTGTTCAATTTTCTGAAATCAACACAAAGTATGATTTCCCCACTCTTCTTCCTCACTGGAACCAAGTTGGCCACCCATTCTAAATACCTCAAAGGAACAATGATCTGGGCATCCAAAAAATTCTTTACTTCTTTCTCCATGATAGGCAGCAACATAGGATTGATTTGTCTTAGCTTCTGCCTAAATGGTTTGGCCTCTTCCTTCAGTGGGATCATATGTTCGATGACAGTTGTGTCATATGTTCTGATATCTTCATATGTCCAAGTGAACACATCAGAAAACTACTTTAAAATCTCAACATATTCGACCCTCTTCTCTCTTGTCAGGCTGCTCGACAATTTGATGAACTTAGGATCTTTCTCTGTACAAATATTGCATTCAGATATGTCAGCATCATTGATAGTCTTCTTAGCTTTTATTGGCACATAATTATTGTCAAAGGTCCCCTCCGGAGGGACCAATCCCTTTGGAAAGTGATTACTTAGTAACTGCACAATGCGATGATTAGCAATTCTTTTTAAAAATACATTGGTATGTGAGTTACTTTCAGGTTCATGATCCTGGTCTATTTGTAATGCAAAAAATTCATCAATAATTTCCAGGAACTTATTTATTTCAAGATCATCCTCAAATACCTTTCAATGCTTGACATTGTCTGGTATAGATGGTCTATATTTTACCTTTGCATTTTATGTGAGCTTGGGTGGCAGGGGCACTTTGAAGTTTCTTGTTGAAGAGGATAAGGAATCAACCATTGTATTCCCTTATCTAGGAATGAATGAAATGTGAAAATTCAAGAAGAAAATGTCTATCAAATCTCAAACATCATTCCTATAATATCTTAGCCTCATATGCTTAGCTTGGTAGATCTTTCCTACTTGATTTACATCCAAATTGACATCTCCAAACATAGACACTTATTTGATTCTCATGTCCTTTGCAGTCCTCAATCCCAACACAAGAGCTTCATACTCTGCCACATTATTGGTAGTATTGAATTCTAATTTGCAAGATAGAGCTAAGGTCTCTTGGGCTGGTGAGATAAACACCATTCCAACACCTGCACCTTCCCTGGAGGAGGCTCCATCGAAAAACATTTTCCAAACAGAGGTGGGGGAAGAAAATCCATGAGAGGCAGTGGGATGCTTTCTGAGTTTTAGAGGAGGCTTGGGAGAATCAATGAGCTATAGTAAACTGGACCCCAATTCGGTGTCAAGGGAAAATATAGGATGGTTGGTGGGGTTGTTTTCATCACTGATGATATAAGCCAATTAGGATTCTCTATACAACCTTCTATGTTCCCCTCTAAACACTGGAATAGTAGCATAGGTGAGGTCCATTTGCAGGGTTCCCCCAAGTATTTTTATCCAACATATTGACAACAACATGCCAAACTTGGGGGGTGGGGGCATCAGCTACTACAATGTCCATGACCACACTCTTCATTGGCAATTGGAACAAATTCACTACCAGATATTTGATGACTCCTAGACATTGGAATCTTCTAGAATCAAAGGAATACAAGTCATGGTACGCTTTTGTGACCTCCAGCCCAAGTTCTTCCATGACAGTTTTAGGCATGGTATTATGGGAGGCCCTTAAGTCAATCAAAATGTTATGCAACACCTTGTCATGTATGTTCAAGGCTGTGTAGAAGGGAGGGGATGAATCATCTCTATCTTCTACCATAGGACCTAGGATTACTGCAGGATTTTCATCTTGCAATTTGATTGAGTCTATGGGACAATACGAGGGTTCAGACTGCAATAGCTTGGAAAGGCTCTTTTTGAAATATTCATGTTTGACTAGTTCAAAGAGGGGTACAGGGATTCTGATTTTCTAAATTTCATGCTCAAAATTAAAAGAGGAGGGGGGATTTGGGATTTATTTTAGTTCAGGAATGGGGGATTTGATCCCTGGAGGAGAGGATTGTGTCCTCTTATCTTTTTCATTGTCTACCATATCTTTGGAAATCTTCTCTTTTCTGGTAGGTTTCTCAGGAACATTAGGTGTTCCCATCTTCTTCTTGGATCTGAGGTCGTACCTATTTTGGATGCTACTATCCTTATCTCCCTTGCTCAACTCAATGAGATGATTGTCCATGAGAGACTCCTCATATGCTAATTGAGTCAAATGAGGAAGAGGGGTGGTGTCTCCAAAAAACTGGATCTCAGGATCAAGCTCATCTATTTCCTCTCCTTCCTCACCAGCAAACAAGTTGTTCTGAAGAGGAGTCTATATTTTCTTATCGTCTCTATCTCTATTCCTAGGCTCTCTTGGGAGAATTTGAGGAACATTATTATTCGGCCTCCTGAAGCTGCCTCTGTTATCAATTTTTTGGGGAGTTCTATATGTCTACTTTCCCTCAAATTTCATCTTCTCCATCTTTGCAGAAAGAGATTTCACCATCTTGGTAAATTCATCCACTTGAGGGTGAGGCACAAAGGAACCAGAGGTTGAGGCCTATGATCTTCCCTTTCTTTTGTCTATAACAACCTTATTTCTAAGCTTGTTTACTACCAACACATTATATTCTACTTCTACGACCGCATCTTGCATTTGAGCTAGGGAAGTAGCTCTTCTCTCTCTCAATAGGAGGCAGAAGTCAGGGTCAAATGCATTAGCATAAGAGATTTTGGCAGAGGCTTCTATGGGCTTGATCTCAATAGGGATCTTATTGTACATTTTATTGAATCTTTTGGAGAAGTTAGAGATGGACTCTCGTTTCTTTTTCTTCAAGGACCCAAAATATTTCATGTAATAAATGAATTTTTTTTTTATCTCCCCATTGTCTCAATAAGGAATTATCTAGAGCTTCAATCCCAGCAATATATCCAGGGGTCAGTCCCCTAAACCATTTCCTAACCTCGCCATCCAGGCTCTGGACGAAGACTCTCATCTAGACATCTTCATTTTCAATGTTCAGGTTGTCTGGATAACTGTAGAAGGCAACAAGGTGCTCTTAAGAAGTTATGTCCTCGTCTAAAGTGAATTTAGGCATATACCTCAAGTAATCTCCAGTAGGGAGAGGATACATGGGTTGAGGTAGGATTAAGGGGGAATACCTGGCATCCACTATGGCATCCATTCTGTTTACAAGGGGATTATCACCTGCCATAGGGACAAGAGGTGGAGGAGAATGGGTTTGATCAGGAGAAACTGGAACTAAGCTTACAGGAGGAAAGGGAAACCATGGGGAATTTGGAGAGTGAGCTTCAGGGCTTAAAGGGACAAAAGTTTCCCTCTCTTCAGTAGCAGTAGTAATAGGAAGAGGGGTGGTAAAACCTGGGGTGGGAAAATCTTCTGAGGTGTTGGGTCTAAACCAGGGTACAATCTCAGGAGAAAGGGGAGTGACAAGGTTTTCTCCCTCTAATCCAATACCAGGAGGAGAAAACTCAGCAGGAACACTCCCAAACTTTAGAATTCAAGAAACTCCAATAGAAGGAAACAAAATATAATGAGAGGCAGGGGTTGGAGTTCTTATAGGAAAATGAAAATCATCAGAAATACTTGTTTTAGTAGTAGAAGTACCTCCTCCAAAGGCATTTCCATTTCTGATAATATTCTCTGGGTCGACTTCAGGTGTTGCCAAAGGCAACTCTAGAGTATACCTTGTATTTCTACCTCTAGAAGCCACAGTTGAAATAGTTGAATCTCTTGTGGGTTCGCATCAATGAAGTCACCATGGTGGATTCACCAGGTGCACAGTAGAAATCTTGGAGGGCTCTGATGCTTGATGCACCTTCAGAATCAGAGGCTCAATGTCATTCAATACTTGGGAAAATCTTCAACTTCGTCCCCGGCAACAATGCTAGAAATGTTAGCATAAGAATTCACTCTTAGATTGCGATAGGAATAGGCCTGATACCCATCAGTTTTATATGTCATGATAATTGAATTAAGGTGGTTGAATGAATGAAAACCTAAGAGAATATTGTTTTAACTCAGAAAACCAGGCCAGGCATGCACAAATAGGTGAGGTCCTGATCTAACTTCCATCAGTAAGTTGAAATTAAGGTGAGAAGATGGAAGACTTGGTGAGAAGAATTATGAGACTGCTATGGGCCTCCAGCCTTCCAACAACTCGACGAAGAAAAAAAAGACACTGAAATATGCCAAACTGACAAAGCTACAACAACACAGTGATGTCTTGGCTAGATCCTCCAGTTCCGAGCCTCACGATACTGTTGTAACATTTTGACTGGATCCTCCAATTCCAAGCTATTCAGTGTGAGAGGGAAAGGTAACACAGGAAACTGACTCAAGCTGGTGGAAATGTTGCAGTGGTCCAACATACATCATCCTACAACATCACGACCCTCGACTGCATCGTCCAATTCCAAGTGTCTTAATACAATGTTTACAAAGATGGAAAAAAGTTTACTTTCATAAAACAAGAAGTCTCAAATAAAAATGCATAACCAGGAAACAAAATGCTTCATCAAAACTTTACAATCGGGAGCCTAGCTCAACCATCAACACCAACAAAAATTTCAAAAATCCCTATAAATACTAGGAGATGGCTCAACCTCCGAAGGCACGATCGTATCATGAGTTCAATGCTTCGCATAGGTTAGTGTTGGGACCACACATTGTACCTTTTTGCTCATACTTTTTGCCATTATTATACCCTTTATCACCTATATTTAGACTCATATTATCACTTCATCTGATCACCCCAAGGTA
>JZKD02S0192506.1:946009-971718 GCA_000966675.3 Picea glauca | reverse complement strand
ATTGAGCATATATAGTGCGCAACTATCTTTGAAACAAAAGACTTCCCTGGGTTGATAATTTATGTTTCACTTGGTTGTTTGAAATTAATTAAGCAATTATAGTGACCAACAGTTAGTTTCCCTATTAGGATATGCATGTAGATGTCGGTCAGACTGCCCATGCAGTCAGTTGTCAGACACAATCTTTGTCAGGCTGGACTAACAGTCACCTTCTGCGCTTTGTCTCTTTTCGTCCTTCTATTTATGGAAGGAGATGATGTTCAATCACCATCAACCACCTTAATAACTACTTTCTTAGGATTAGGTAAGGCCTAGTCAGCTCTAATATTGGACAACATTGCAGCCTTTCCTTGGCTACTGCTACTTCACTGGACTGATACGAGGGGGACCGACCTGCAAACATGGATGAGGATTTGATAGGGAGTTCGATGACAAAAACAATGTGAAGGTGAGACAAGGGGTGCTAAGGTGGAAACACCAAGTGATGGAGACACAGGGGTTGTGGCACCAGACGAGAAGTGCCATGGGAAAATGGATAGGACATAGGTGGAAGGGGTATGGAGCATGGGGGTATAGGTGTTGGGAGATAAGAGGGACAAAGGAAAAGGGGACGTGACACCTGGGAGAGTAGAGGACAGGTGTTGAGTGGTGAAAGGTAGGAGGGAAGCGAGAGATGTGATAGAGGAATAAGAGAGGTAGAGTGGGGGACACTTGTCACTAGGAGGCAAAGGTGGTAATCGAAGGAGGAAGAAGTAATGGGATTTAGGTGAGGGGCACATGAAACTGCCCATATCAGATCAACCCCCTCATTAAAGGAAGAATGACAAGGGTGTCTGGAATGAGACCTCAGCCATCGATCTGGGTTCTTAAATCCTGGTTGTTGAAACTTGAACACCCTCACATCGAACCCCCCCTTCCCATTAAAGGAAGAACAAAGGGGGGGGTCCAGAATTGAACCTGCACCGTAGATCTGCGCATTGGAAAACTATCATATCAGACCCCCCCCTTCGCCGCTCATTAAAGGTAGAACGGAAAGGGGGGTCTGGAATTGAATCTTAGCTGTATATTTGAGTGCACACGTCCTGACCATCCAGATCTATGCGTTGGATAGCACAAGGCTCTCATGCGCCCCAAAACTTAGTATAAGTGGGTATTCCAACCCTCTCTTTCCATTCTTTTCACCAAAAGACCCCCTTAAAACATTATGTGCTAGCAGCTTCCAGGAAAGGGGTTTAGTTGTTGTAGTTGTGTAACAACATGCAGGACTAGCACACAACTATAACAATTGGTGTAACAACAATGATATTTCTTCAAGTCTTGGCTATTCTACACATTTTTATCATTAGTTGCACATTTATGGGTAAAATATGATAAATACTAACAATCAAACGTGTTCAGTAAATAATAATATCAAAGCAAGATCAATGATTCATACCTTGGGAAAAAGGGTCTTAGCAAGCATTAAAGTAGGAATTTAGCATAGAAATGATAAGGTTGAAAGGGAAAAAGATTTAGTGAAAAAGGGACATTTATGGGTCCTAACAAGGGTTTATCCTACATTTGTTTCCATCCATTCGTAGTTTAAATCACAACAATAATTCACATAGTATTATGTTATTTATACTCTCTTTCAGTCATTTAAATCAAAAAGATTCTTGATGAGAAAGAAGTTCAACATAAATAATTCACCCAACAATATATAGATGTATTATGTCTGCCATTTAAAGAAAGAGATATATAACAAAAAAAAAAGAATAGATGAACATATATGAACTAGTTCGCCGAAAAACAAATGGAACAACCACGTTCCTCCCAACCTTAGAACATAACAACCTATGCCACTTGCTCCATTCACCCCCTAGCCTGACCTTGAATCCATGAGGGTGAACTCAGAAATCCACCTCAACAATAGTCCTTATGTTTCAACAACTTCTCCTTGCCTGACACTCATTAAACCAATGTTCATAACAACAAGAGATAATTATCTTTTTCCCCGCATACTAGGCAACATCCTGCCTCCTCTCATATGCTATATATTCAAAGTCATTTTTTCCTAGATCTTTTTCCCCCTTGGAAATTTTTGTAGCTTTCCAAATCCTTGATTTTTAGGGGCTGCCAATGGCCAAATTATTGATTTTCCACTTGTCACATTCAACCCTGAGGTAGTTCCAACATGTTCCCTTCTCATGGAGTCATGGTCAACTAATTTTAACATGGTTGTTCCATTTGTCCATCAGCAATAAATATAAAATATTTTGTTTCATACAAGTGTCATAGACAAATAGTTAGTTGGGTCAAATCAGATTTCTTCCCAACAATCATAATCATCAATTACAATTAACTAAATTCAAAATTCGGAATTTCCATAAATGGCACTAATTTCCCCATTTCGAATTTACCAAAAATGAAAGTAATTTCCTAAAAAATTTCAGACTTAAAAATAATTTGTTTTTTTGGGGATGTTACAACATCGATACTAAAATTCCCGGACATGGAAAAGGAATTCTTGGTATGCACAAATGCATCCAAGGAATTTTTAGGTGGAGTTTTGATGCAAGATGGTCGAGTGATCACTTACATTTTGGGGAAATGGAGAAAGCACGGAGATAATTACGCAATGTATGACCTAGAATTGTTAGCAATTGTATATGCTTTGAGAGTTTGGACACACTATCTGATTGGAAGAAAATTTGAATTAAAGACAAATCATTATGTATTGAAACATACTTTTACACAGACTAACTTGAACGTGTGACTAAGGCGTTGGTCAGAATTACTTAGCGAATATGATTTTGAAATTACTTACATTAAAGAAACTATGAACTAAGTGGCAGATGCATTGAGTAGGAGACCATGCATATTTTCGGTATTACCTCTTAAGATGAATCTTTGAGAAAATATTCTAACCTTACAAATCGAGGATGACTAGTATAAATAAGTTAAGAATAATATTGGACAAGTTACAATGTGGTATCGAACTATGAAGGTTATTCATTAAACAATGATGGATTCCTGAGATTTAACATAAGAATTTGCGTACCACCTAACAACAAATTAAGAAGTTTGATCTTAAGTGAACTGCACTGAGAAATATGCATGGCTCATCCAGGAGTCATGAAAATGAAGGAAGACCTTAAATCTTTATTCTTCTAGAAGGGAGTGAAAGCAAACATAGTTGGTTACATTGAGAGATGTCTAGAATGTCATCAAGTGAAGTTTGAACATAGACATCCAACAGGATTGTTATAGACACATGTTATTCCATAATCGAACTGGGAGGTCATTTCGATGGACTTTATTGTTGGATTGCCACTAAAAACAATGAGACACAATTCAATTTTTGTGGTAGTTGACACTCTGACAAAGAGTGCACACTTTATTCCAGTGTGTATGATGTATTAGGCACCAGACATAGCTAGAGTATTTGTCAGGGAGATTGTGAGATTACATGGTGTGCCAAAAAGAATTGTATATAATCGAGGATCAATGTTTACAGGATGGTTTTGGACCAATTTCCAAGAGGATTTGGGAACACAACTAAACTTTAACATATCTTATCACCCAGAGACAGGAAAATATAAATAAAAAACCATATTTTGGAGGATATCTTGTGTATGTATGTAATGGACCAACAGAAACATTGGGAAGAATTATTACCACTAGTAGAGTTTACATACAACAATATCTATTAGAGTACGATTAAGATGGCACCATTTGAGTTTATTTGTAGGTAACCATGTAGGACACAATTGAGTTGGGATTGACTTGAAGACATGGTTCTGGTAGGACCAAAAGTGATTCAAGAAATGGAAGAATAGATCCAATCGATAAGACAGAGGATTAAGGAAGTGCAAGATTGGAATAAGAGTTATGTTGATGTGAATCACATTGGTCGCAGTTATGAAGCTAGAGTGATGTAGGATCATTTTCATCAACGTTCAATGAGGAAAGTGGAGGACATCTCAACATCCAGTGCGCACATTCAAACTTTCTTGAAACCAAAGGAGAGTGCATCATTTTGATATTTTGAAAGCAATGTAAATAATAACCTTTAATGTTTGGAGGCTTGAATCATTGTATGAGATCACAGATGATTGTAATTATCTCAATTAGTTGTAGGATTGTATATATTTTAAGAATCAACTCGTATTTGGGTTGTAAATGTTGTTTATTGTAATAAGGCTTAGTAGGAGAATGTTTTAATTATGATAAGATATCACTAGATTAGTTGGTAGGAAGGCTCGAGAAGCCCCTCCATGTATAAGTATGTGTAATTGATTCCAAAATGAGGTTGTTGAGAATTGTTATTGCTTGATGAACATTATTTGATATTCTTTCTAAGGAGAGTTGTACAGGAGAAGCTAAGAGTTGTAACAACCTATGTAAATATCTCATGAATGAATATAATGAAAGAGAATTTCTTTCAGATCTCTGCACATTTTTTCCTTTGAGTAACTGGGTAATGTTGTGTTTATTTATTTCTGTATTTTATATGCCTATGTATGCATTTTATGGTTAAATGAAAGAACCATTAATGTTCTATAAGTTTCAATTATTTCTCTTCCGAAATACTGCTGCAGAGAGTGCACAATAGCCACGCAAGGAGTGTGAAGGAAGAGTCGTTCTCAAAATCATTAGCTCAGGAGAGATAGTGTGAACCTTCATAGAGTGAGTGAAAGGACTGCGCATATACTTGTCTGAGTATTAAATCTTGGAGAAGCTCCATGCAATTCATGCATAGGGTCAACACTTAGTCCGATCATGAAAAAGTATCAAGGAATACAAGTGTAAGGAGTGCTCAAGAGGATTTTCCAAAAATATCCAAGTTTCAAGTTTCATTGAAGTGAAACGTGTGTGCCAGAGGTCTGAGATCACTTCAAGTGATAAATTTCAGGAGAGGTACTGAAAAGTGTGCACACAAGCCTAAGTTCTTTTGAGTTTAGCAAAGCGCAGGAGAAATAACGGGTAAAATTCCTTGGAGGAAAAAACCCTCTCATTTTCAAGGTTGAGTGGACAAGATAAGATCGAGGAGGAATAATATATTTCCTAACCATCAGATCTGGGAAAGTAGTAGTTTGGTTGTTAACCCGAACTTCATGTATTCAGAGGTTTTTGTGTAAGAGCTATGGAGGAGACAAAATTCCTAAAGTTCTGGGATCCAAAGTGAATCTGGACCATCCATTTGTGAGGACATGTGTCCATAGATCCATTGTTATTAGGAAGTCTGGAAATCCAATGATTTGGAGGCATTTTGGTACAAGTGCACTAAATTCCCAAAGTTCTAAAGCCTAGAACAAATTCTAGCCATTGGCATGAAGAGCAATGTGTCAGGAAATCTTAGAGCCCATAGATATGATACTCAAAAATAAATGAAACATTTTATTTTGGGTTTAGAAATCTTGAAGGCCCGAAGGCCACAGTTGATCTCGGTCGTCAGTGGAAGAGAGACACATGGAGAGAAGATATAGCCTTCATGAGTTTGGCATTCATAGGTTTTGAAGGGTTGGGTTGTGAAGATACATGAATCTTTGAAGCCTGGAGCATGAAACAGACGGAGACCATAGATCTCGACATTTTTGGGAACCATAGATCTTTGTCATAGGTCGGTTGTTTGCAGGTTTGACCTTCGGAGGGTTCAAAGTGTGTTTCTTTTGGAACTCTTGAAGATTCATGTGGAGGACTCTGCCTAGAGTCACGTGGAGGAATCTTCCCAGAGTCACATGAAGGACTCTGTCAGTGTATAAGGACCCTCACATGGAGGACTCTGTCGGTGTATAAGGACCCTTACAGACTTGATTTTTCATGCGAGGAATAGGTAAAAGGCCTATTGAAAAATGTTTTGAGGGTTCGTTAAGAGCCTGAGAGATAATTCATCTCCCTTATTCAACGATCCTTAGACTAGGGCACTACTACATATAACCAAATTTGCCATGGTTTTTAATTGTTATTTCCACACATATCCATCACACTTTCCACGAAAGTAAAGACTATTTTCATGGAAATTTTTTCGTCGCTATATCCACGAACCAGTTATTTGTGGAAACAATGATGAAATGATCCCTCCATGTGTCATCATCCTCAATATAGGTTTACCTTATAAAGCATGGAAATAGAGAAGAAATTTCATCACAATAGGGATGAAAATCCATGCCAAAGTAAAAAACATACCAACAGATTACGACGCAGATGCCATACGTGCGACATAAAAGTGTGGAAAGTTGCGATGAAAATGTTTGGCATAGAAAAAATTTACGACATAGATTCTATATGTGCGATGCAAAACCGTGGAAACGTGCGATGAACTATCATCGATATTACCACTCTTCCTGTAGTTTTAAAACAAAAATCCTACATGAGAAGTTGGATGTTGGGATTCGTGATTAAACCATATTCAATATTTTCATGTGTGATTGACCCTTCAAAGGTTTCTTATGTGATAAGGGATTATCAGAGGGGGTTTTGGGACTTATTAGCTGTATTTCTTAGTGGAAGAAAAGGGAAACCCAAGGCACCTTGGGATGAAGGGGAAGATAAAATGCATCCCCCTTTAATGAATGGTTTTAATTGAGATATTGGGGTTTTAATCTATCACTATGCTTGTGAGAGTGGTCCAACCCTTTACTTATCCACTTCAATGCACTCACAACCATTAATCGATATTAATATAGATTGGTCACAATAATTACCTTGAATATGAAATTTAACCTATTAATGTGAAGGGATAATCCTAGCATGAGGTTAAATGCATTCACACACTTTCAATATCTATGTTTGTAGATTTATGGATGAGGAACTTGTAGCCTTTTGGTTGAGTCATTCCCTTACCAAACAAATGAAGGTTACTCACACTCATATGAATGAAATAAATCAAAGTTGTTCCCATGAAAAAAGTTGTAACGCTTTGAAACAATGGTAGATCACAATAATGGAGCACTTGTTTAAACAAAGACACTTACACCTATTCAAGTAAAGGTAACTCACCCTATTCAAATGAAGGTACATGATACCATATAAATGAAGATAAATGGAAATGTTTAACTCAAAGTCTATTTCACACCAAATCAATTTAGTTTCATCACAATGTTTTGAAACGAAGGGTGATCACACTACTCTAGGTGATAGTTTCTCACACCACCCTAAATGAAGGATGATTGCACTTGTTGAAGTTGGGGTACTCACATTAATTCCAAAAAATGGTAACACATACCACTTTAAATGAGTAGGAATCACACATGATGAAGGGGAGATAGAAAATATTTCACTTGGAGTAATGCAATTTGGTGGGAAGTAGAATAGCTAGTAGTATATGTTATAGTCTTAATTTCCACCCTACATGTCAGAAGGGAATCTAGTAGAAGATGAAAGTCAAAATATATTTGTTTCTCAGGATTTAGGACTTTTTTTTAGGGTATTCACGTGGAATATAGAAGAAAACATGCAATTATAGTCATTGGTCATTTATAATGCAACAAGCGATGATCCCTGCAATCTTCTAGATTTGCAAAGTTATGAATAGGTAAGTGAAGGATCATCTCCCACCATGATCTTATAATTATTATGAAGTGGGTTATATTGAAAGGAATTACTTATATCCTCACTGTTGGGTATGGTATATTATCTATATTTACCACCTAATTCATTTAATTTGTTAACCCAGGGCCCTGAATGTTTTACAGGCTACCGTGCACTGTATGTGCAGACTGTGCTTCTTTCAATATTGATCATGTAAGTAAAAAATCAGTGCAGTAAACTAAAGAACATAAACTATATTATCGGTGATTAAACATAAATAACTATAACATTCAAATGAAGCAGGATAACTGTAAATGAAGCAGAACAAACAGATCTAACAGATTCCACACAAAACCACAAGAAAACTATATCATAATCCGACAACACCTGACCAAAAGAGTGGGTCCAACTCCCTGATCAGGGCTGCGGTGAACTAACTGCCACAAAAACTTAGAAACTCAGAAGAAACTCGATTTTTATTAAATAAAACGAGATTACATAGGTTGCAATATTGATACAGGACAACTCCTAGCTACATGACTGACTGGCTAATCCCTTTTCTATCTCTATTTGACCTTTTGATACAATTCAGGGAGCACAGAGCATCCCAATATTAGGGTAATAACTATTCCTAAAAATACACAAAGGCTTAACCGATTAACAAAAATTAATGTTGGACCATGGAACAAGTCCTCTTTTTCACCTTCAACCTGCAGACTATGTTGCATCCTTGATTGCATCATCTTGCCAAACTGCATTTTCTCTGTTCCTACAAGATTTTAGAGATTAGTGATTCTCTTTGGTAAACCCCCATCCAATATCTAATGGTTTTGAACTAATACACACAATGACATAATAGAGGTGAAGTATTACCCTTGTGGTTACACATAATAGCTCAAGGAATATAGAAATGGAGATAAATAAGGATAGAAAAAGGTGGTAGAAAACAAGCAATTTCATGGGCCAACATCTTCCCCAAAATTTTGTCATGTGCACATCCTCGTGCAGGTCATCGCTTTCACATATCTGGGTTGGAACCTTGATACTAGGCCTGAAGTTTTGCTATGTCATATGCCTCAGCCATATTTTTCCCTGGAAACTTATATCCCCCAGTCAATATTATATCCTTCCACCATTCTCTCTGGACCTCGTAATCAGGTTGATATTGATCAAGTGGCATCCAAATGATGGGGAATGAAAATCTCAAACCTAGCCATCGAAACCCACAAAACCTCATACATGCTATATACCTGGATATTCTTTCCATGGCTCTGCGAAAATTGGGAGCCCTAATTGCTTCCCGTTCCCTGATAGTAGGTGGTGATAAGGCCCATCTCTAGTCACAATTTTCAAGTGCCTCTTCCTTGCAATAGGTCATTTTTTTAATGCAAAGTTCAAAACACCATTGATGTTTAGTTTCCATATTTTGTGGCCAACTGGGAATCCGTCTGAAATAGTTATGTTTGTCGATGATCTGTTCAACTTGAAAGTTCTCCATTCTAACCTGAAGGGGCCTGTGTACCTAATTTTCCTTGAAAGAATCAAGTTCCTTCTTCCACTTCACCTGGTTAATGGTGTAGGAAAGAAAGGCCCTCAATTGGACATCTCCCACATAAGGAATTGGATTGAATTTGTTATCATCTCTTAGCATGTATTTGTGCATGTACAGTTCACACATGAGATGTTGTGTGAGGATGTCATAAATTTTCAAGGTCCTAAGAAACTGCATGGGGTCTTTAATATTATAAACCATCTCCTAGTGAATACATTCCAGAAAGAAAAACAAATATTGTTCATGAAGGAACAATGCATAGCTAAGAGAAGGGGAGCGACATGTTACTACCTACTGGGTGATATCATACATCTCTTGTTTGTCATATCTTAACCTTTGTATCTGTGCCTCCAGCTCTGTAATCTTTTACTTTTGTTTCTCTCCCTTTTTCTTCTCTTCTTCCAACTTTTCCTCATAGTCACCAACGACTCTAGCAGCCTACTCCCTTTTGTCTTTCAATGTCCTTAGGTGCACTGAAGAAGGGAAAACTCCTGTCCAAAACTGGGCTACAGTTTTATTCCACTTCTGTATCTCGCCTTTCAACAAAACTACCTGATCTTCAGTTGTATTTTTCATATTGTGGAAGTGTGAAAAATAAAAAACAATCTGAGTGGTTGTGTAGATGTGTGCAATATAGGCTCAGTCTGAGTATCTATTGTATGCAACAACAAATCAGTTTGAGTAGTTTTTTTTACTCTGGGAGTATAGCTAGTTTGAGTATCTACCGATATTGTGGCAGTATCGATAGTTTGGGTAGTTGTCGAAATAGCATCCTTGACATTTCTCCTCACTGCTTCCTTGGCAATTCTTTTGTATCTTTGTGCTCATTTCTTCAGGCAGAGCACCTACTTCTTTAGCTTGGAATTCTCAATCCTCAATTTCATACTTTCTCTAATGGTTTTCCTATAATGAACCTGAATATGGGTTCTTCTCCTTGCACAAAATTCGACAAAATCCTGTTTGACAGGAATTTCTTCAACCTATCCCCTAGGAGGAACCTCACTCTAAGCTTCATTTCCTACAAACTCTATGTTTGGCTCTTGTTTAACTTCCACTTCTCCTGGAGTAGCAACACCCAACTCTGGTTTAGGGTTTTCGAGATCAGCATGCTCTGACGTTGGTTCTTAGGTAATAGGGCCAGTCATTTCTTTCTCACAAACTAGAGGAGTAGTTGTTGTGTCTTCAAAAATAGGGTTTTTAGGAACGGCTTGTGCTGACATTGGTTCTTTTGTTACAACGTCAGTCATTACCTGCTCCCCGATGGTAGGATTAGCTACACCATCTTCACAGACAAGAAATTCAAAACGTTTTGGCACTAGTTCTTTTGTAACAACGTCATTTACATATTGTTCATATATTGGAGGAGTAACATCATTCCTCTCCTGCTCATCAAACGAAGGGGTATCAACATCCATCTCATGATCATATGCGGGAGGAATAACAGTGTCTCTTTATTGTTCATATTTTGAGGGAGTAGCATCATATATTTCTTGTTCATCTGCTGAGGGAGTAGAAACATCTCTTTCTTATTTAAGAAAAGGGTTTGGAGGAATAGAACCCTCTGCTTCCTCTTCTTCTAAGTCCAGGTTAATCACCTGTCTCATTCCCCCAACTTCTCTAACTTCCACTCATGGTTTCCTTTTTTCCTTATATTTGGCTGAGGTTGATTACTATGTATCAACACCCATTCTCTACCCTTCTACAATAGTTTCAGTAGCCTCTACTAACCTTCTCAACTCATCTCTCTTTTCTAGGGTTTCTGCTACTTCTGGGATAAGTTCCACCAATTCTTCTTTCGAGAGTCTTATGAACTGCGACCAACTCATAGGGATTTTCTATAGTGCATGCATAACTAGTAGCTTAACAAGGCCATAATTTCTTAGGGTTTTGAGTGGTTGGCACGAGAGCTAAGATGCTCGCGCCATCTGATGAACGTTATTCCACAAAAAATAGGGCATGTTTATGCATTGTTGGAAATGCAGAGATGTGAGAAATTTGAGATGATATTTGTAAATGGTAGAGGGGAAGCCTTCGCATGTCACATACCTTATTACGAACAGTTCTACCTTGACCCATGGAGGTGGCAGAGAAGTCCATTTGTATCCTTTCCCTTTCGTCTTTACTTCTTCGCCTTCACATAGAAACAACTCTAGAAATTCTGGGAGTGGTGTTTTCCGGAAAAACCATCGCTGACCGGATATTGGCAACCCACTAGTTGTTGAAATGGTTTCCTTTGTGACTCCAAGTTTTAATACACATACCATGGAGGAGTGGTCGTCGAAATTTTGGGCTAATTCTGTTGTAATGTCTGCATCGAATCCCTGTAACCTCTCAAAATACACGTCCCAACCTGCATTCTGGAAATTTGCCAGACTTTCAAATTTTAAAAAACCTGTGTAATATTTCTTGGCTCATACCTTACTGCTCCACCACCCATTTTGTTCCGTCGACTGTGCCTTCTTGAGGAGTATCGGTGACTAGTTCAGGAGAAATGGCAGGAAAAACAGTTTTGCAGAAAATGTGTTGTGGAAAGAGTCGTGGAATTTCTTTTATTTTTTTTAAATTAAATGATGTGGAAGGTAAGTAATGATGATGATATGACAACAAATTTAATATCTTGGTGGATGATTAAATGTTTGGTGGGTGTATCCAATCCCTATGCGTACAATGACATCAGAAATTTTTAAGTAATGATTGTGAAATCATGTGATTAAAGAGGGTAATGATGACTCTTTGGGAAAATACATAAAGTCTCCCCCAAACTTAAAGTTAAGACCGTCCTCAGGTGCGAGTACCTATGCCATGTGTAATATTACTCAACTCCATTAAACTTGGTTGAGGATGTACCTGGTGAATCACCTTTTATGGAGAAGCATCATAGTAGGGATAGTGTCATCTGTAGTCATGGAATATGATAGCGTTGATTCGAGCGGTGGCATCGGAAGTGGTGGAAGCTGAAAAATCGATATCCATGTTGGTGGGAGTGTAGATGAGTAACATCAACCATAATAGCAGCAGTAGGAGTAGCGGAAACCATAGAGTAGTGGTGACTGAAGTAGCGGAAACCAAAGAGTAGCGGCGACTCGAGTGGCAATACTTCATAGTAACGACATGTGGTACAGTGGTGATTTTAAAGTAACAAAACCCAAAGTAACATCAACTGGAGTATCCACAACCATAGTAGCGGATACAACAATAACAACATCTTGTACAACAGAAATTTTTAAGTAACAAAACCTGGAGTAGAGACAATAGGAATAGCGGCACTACAGTAACGACATCTCATACAACAACAATTTTGAGGTAACGACACCCGAAGTAGAGACAACCAGAGTAGCAGAAGATTTAGTAACGACATCTTGTACAACTACGATTTTGAAGTAACAACACCGAAGTAGCAACAACTAGAGTAGCGACAACAGGAGTAGTGGTAGTTGTAGTAATGACATCTCGTATAGCGGTGATTTTGAAGTAATGACACCGGAGTACCAAATTAGGTCCACTTGTCGATCTAGTGGTAGTTGGTGAACCAATCACACATTTTCCCCATTGTCAAATTGGTGAGATCGATTTTTATCTCGATTGTGTGAATAATTATGCTTACTTTGAGTTCATTGACATAGTAGATGACAAATATCCATACCTAGTATTGTAATGGATTGATTGGGAATTTGATAATGTTGTCATTTGTTAAGAAGGATTATTGGATGGTATATCCATTGGATCTAATGTAGGGAAATACATTTGTTAAATAGATATAATAAGTATTGTATGACTAGGAGAGTTGGAAGACTACATTAATCTCACCATAAAATAGTTGGAAGGCTACATTAACCGAACTCCTAGTGGGAAGTTGAGTTGGAGAATAGTATTCTCCTATGTCATTTATTCCAAAGTGTCCATTACTTTTGGGTCACCTAGGGAGTATGAGAATTAATTGACACAAATATGCACACTACCAAATTCCATTAAGTGGATTCATGTTGAGATTAAAGATCCACTACTGTTTAATGGAACAACTAATGCCATAAATTTTATTGAACACATAACTTAGCACATCATGTTTGAATAGAGGGTCTAAACATTGGATATCACTTTGGTATATATCCTTGAATGATTCTGGGAATTTCATTATGAAATTTGGACTTAGGAGAAGATATAGTAGGACTAAAAACCTACTAGACATGAGGTTTGTGTTGACCCATGTTCCCACCCATCGATCTTGATAAGGACAAGATATTGATATTATCCGAAAGACTTTGAATTTCCAAGTCATAGGGACAGGGGATATATATATAAGAGTAGTGTAACTTAGTGGAATGTACAGGGATATACAGGCTCGAACCGTAGACCTTGTTATATGCTAAGGCAAAGGAAAAGTCCTAGTGATGGTGTATATGCTACTAAGAGTAGTGTAACTTAGTGGAATGTATAGGGATATACAGGCTCGAACCGTAGACCTTGTTATATGCTAAGGCAAAGGCAAAGGCCTGGTGATGGTGTATATGCTACAAAATTTTAATTACACAACCATGAAAGGAAAATTCCTGGTGATGGCGTATATGCTAAAAAGTTTCAAGTATTATCTTTTGTACTAGTCCTTCAAGTTGTTCATTGATAATTTAGTGGTAACGTATTTGGTTAACAATACAATGTTGGAAGGTTGATTCTATCAATGTTTGCTACTATTTTAGGAGTTTGATTTTTAAGTGGTGGTTAAACTAGGAAAATAAAATGTGGGACCTAATCACCTCTCAAAAATATGCAATTGGAACAATGTTGGGATAGCTCATAAAGTGTTGAATGTAGATATCTTTTGCATGGAAGTAGTTCTTGAATTCTTCACTAATATTTCCAACTTAAAATATAAATATACATGCACTAGAAGAATATGGTGATAATAAAGATTGATAGCTCATAATTAAGGATACAAATTATTAGTTAATCATACGGTACTTTCACACATTAGCAATGGATGGGATTCTTGACTACTATGTGTTGGATCATGAATGATAGGTGGTTCTCTAGGAATCCCATGATGGACATAGAAACATACATTATAGTGAAAAGACACAACTATCACAACATACATTACAATGACACATGTTGGATGCAAGTATCATTCAATTCAAGGCTAGAGTGCACTCTCCACTCCATTATTCATATTACTATCTTCATTCACTCCTATCAATACATATTCTCCCTTTATCTTCTATCATTTGTTTACATAGGGTTCACATGTGTGTGTGTGTGTGCGTGTGTGTGGTTAATATTTTGTACTAAAAATCTTTTATAGTTGTATTGGTCAATGTAAGAATACAAAAAAAGGTTTTTCCCATAGTCTATGATTCATACTTTGTTAAAAATATCGATGTTTGTCTACCAAAAATGCAATTCTATCCTTTCATGAGGATTGTGAACTTTTACTAGTATAAAGCTTACTTTAAAAAACACGTCAAAACCCTTACCTTATCATTGTCCTTTTTCTAGATCCGTTATGCCATACAACTTGATAAGAGTTGTCCACGAGATAGTACGTCACTGAGAAGGGAGTTGAGGCATTTGTGCAGGGCCATGAATTGCAACAACGAAAATGATCATATCGATATGTTGAAATATAATTGAAATAACTTATTCATTATTTTGATTAAAATCACATTATTTCTCTTTACCTGTCTGTGTAGCTGTGACAGTTGGTGTGTTGTTTTTTTTCCACTTGGTTCCTCTCGAAGATCACCCTCCTAAGCTACATAGTCTTCAATTTTGAGAAGACAATATATAAGTATAAGTCAGGAAATAAATATCTACAATCACAGTCAATATTTCTAATTCTAAAGCATACATATCGGAATGGGTACTCTGCTCCCCACTATCATTGGACATGTGCACCCTTGTATAAAGTGGTGTCTGTTGAATACCGCTAGATTCACTGCTGCAATAGTACTGTTGCTTGAAAACAAACATAAATAATTAGTTAAGGATGATATAATAAAATATGAATAGACTTTACAAGCATGCTACTACGGTTTCCTTATTCATTTTATTTACCTGCGTGGCTGGGGAGATAAGAGTCTGGCCCAAGATTTTTCTATATTCAATCACACTTTTAAAATTGTGCTTGTAACCAACCTTTAGTTCCTCCTTGGTGGAAGCAGTGTCGAACATATTTAACTTCAATGCATAACACCATTAAAAATACCAATACAAAAACATGTATTTGTTCTCTACTGTTAAATAAATAGTAACCACAATTAATCATTTAAATCTTACGATTCAGGATTTTAGTTTTCAATAGCCACCCTGGCCTAGTTTATGTTGCCCGTGTTTTTCCACTCTGGCCTTGGTTTCTTTGGAGGTGTCTGGTAGCCTACATATGGAATTTTTGAAAAACATTAGATATCGGAATTGTTACTTAAAACAGGAAAGAAAAACATAAATGATAATATTTCATCGATAATATGACATGTGTTGTACCTTGCTTGACCAACTCATGGATGTCTTCCTTTTTTTTTAAACAAGTTCTCCTTTGCATCCTCTATCAGGGCCTTCCACTCTTTCTCTGGAACCATGGGAGGGTGCTCATGATTGAGGTTGAATTGCAATTTCTCCCTATACTGGGCCCTGGTATATTTTAAATTCTCGTCGGCTAACTTTCTAACCACTTTCTTGTATAAAGTGTTGCTGAACAAGTATATCATGTGGTCTATTAAATCATCTTTATTTTTTCTATATTGGTCATTCCACCATGTGCGAATGGTGGGGCCAAACAGATCCAATTCTTTGTTATTTCATTTTCTATAGAAAACATTGTTTCTTGCAGAAACGTGTTATCCATTAATTTATAATAATCTCAACAAATGTCCATTTCAATTTCATGAAAAAAATGAATCAATTAATTAAAAATTGCCTGCAATCTTTTGAATCTTGATCGGAACACATGAGTCATCCACCAGAAAGGTGACATCTACTGATCTGGTGCTTTTAATTCATTCTGCTCCATATAGAACAATTTCCTCTCCATCTACAGTATGTTCCTCTCTGGAATCATGTGGAGTCCCAGGCTCTAGCTCATCATGCTTCAATGTGTCATGCTGGTCAAAATCATTGTGCTCAACAATGGATTCGAGGGTAACCTCAAGAGGCTCAAAAGGTCTCAATTGCACTTTGCTATGTCGACATTATTTTTGCATTGGACCATCACTGCTACCTATAATAGTTGCAGGATCCACGGGTTCCTGACACACGGGGTTTAAAAACTCCTACAAATGGAAACATTTACTTTATCAGATCATATAGAAAATAGAAAACAAAAAAATGTATATGAAATTGTCATAGCTGATAAAAATATGTGAAGATTCCACTTACCCCAAAATTAGTTATTGTATTTTCTAGCTCTACAATTCTTTCCCTATCCTCCTATGTCAGGGATCTTTTGCTAAGCAAACCTAGATATTCTATGTTAGCCTTCTTCAAGGCCTTCATTACAGTTGACATTGGGTCAATGGAATAAAATATTTCTTCCTCATCAATATCCTTACTGGGAGACTTCCCATGTTGACCATCCCATAATACATTGATGAATAAAATTAATGAGATGAAATTTAACATTTGAGAAATTTAGTTATTGTAGTTATAAGTTATTACTATATTTAACATTTACCTACTGAGTCATAGCGGGTGCCTTTCCACGATCACCCTGGACATATGTAGCAGGTGATTTTCGGACACGGTCACCCTGGACAGAAGTTGACACAATAATTCAATCAACAAAACTTATGAAATTCACCTATAACATTTAAAAAATGAAATATTGGAGTAATATCAGAAAACAAAATAATGAAATTTCAGAAATTTAGTTTTTGTAGTCATAAGTTGTTACTGTATTTAACATTTACCTGGTTAGGCGCAGGGGGTGCATTTCCATGGTCACCCTGGACATATGTAGCGGGTGATTTTCTACCATGGTCACCTTGGACAGATGTTGACACAATAAATCAATCAACAAAAGTTATGAAATTCATTTGTAACATTAAAAAAATGAAATATTGCAATAATATCAGAAAAAAAAATAATGAAATTTCAGAAATTTAGTTGTTGTAGTCATAAGTTGTTACTGTATTTAACATTTACCTATTGAGACACAGTGGGTTCCTTTCCATGGTCACCCTGGACAAATGTAGCGGGTGATTTTCTGCCACGGTCACCCTGGACAAAAGTTTACACAATAAATCAATCAACAAAATTTATGAAATTCACCTATAACATTAAAAAAATGAAATATTGTAGTAATATCAGAAAAACAAATAATAAAATTTCTGAAATTAAGTTGTTGTAGTCATAATTTGTTATTGTATTTAACATTTACCTACTAAGGCATAATGGGTGCCTTTCCACAATCACCCTGGACAGATGTAGCCTGTGATATCTCACGGTCACCTTGGATAGATGTTGACACAATAAATTAATCAACAAGAGTTACGAAAGTAATTGTAACATTAAAAAAATGAAATATTGCAGTAATATCAGAAAATAAATAATGAAAAATGAAATATTGCAGCGATAAATTGTAACAATGATTGATCAAAGGTTGAGTTGAATGGTATGTAAGATATTTACCCCCATAGTCCTACCCCCTCCATCTATTCGGTTTAAGTTGTAATCAATCAACCAATTTTGTATATGTCATGTCAGGGAAAGTGTCGGTGAGGGTTCGGAATGTAACTTCTCGGCAACATTGGTGGAAAATGTCGAAATATCTTGGAAAATGTCGCAAGACCTCAAAAAAATACAAAAACACTCATTTTTTTTAATTTTTTAAACGTGTAGAGCAACAACAACATAAAATAAACACTTTTCTTTATAAATATGAAAATACAACCAATAAATAAGATGCATAAGATGTGAAGTGGTCACATATCATTACTAAACTGAAAATTCTAAAACATGTTCCTGATAGGATGATAGTAGATACCAAATCACATCAAATGATCAAAAGAAATGTATCTCATGAGATGAATCATCATGAGGCATCCAGATACTAAATAGTACATGATAAAATGAAAATTATAGATCATAGGAATCCAAATCATTGATTCCCTCTGGGTCGTGTTGCTCTAGCCATTTTATGGGTAAAGGGCACCAATTTTCTTCTGGAAGCAGTAGGTGGTCATGGAAGTACTCTATATGAGATTGGAGTGGAAGTTCCATCTTCTTTAGATGCCCCATATGAGGTAGTAAGTGATGGGTATGAGGTAGAAGGAAAAGTGTGTCGCCTCCTCCCAGTCCCAACAGACTCAAGTCCAACTCCAGGTATGGCTCTCCATGGAGGTGGTGGTGGCATTAGATCCACTGGAAGTCCAATCTCCTCCTCATCCTCTGTATCCACAGGAAGTGGAACATCCTCCTCCTCCTCCTCCTCTGTTGTCCCCTCCTCCCTTAAATCATTTGCATGCTCCTCCAACCACTCATGGGCCTCCTTCATCCCAGGCTCCTTAATCTCCACCCTCCACTGGCTAGTGGTGTCAATGTTATCCAATGAAATGGCTTCTATGTCAGGTTCTTTGTCAAGTTGCTTTACCCACAACCTTAGATTGTAGCAAACATATACCAAGTCATTAAGGTGCTAGGTACCTAACCTATATGAACATTGAGAGCTATAGTTAGTGATGGTAAATAAATAGTAAATACTAAATTGTAAAAATTAAAATTAAAAAAAAATACAAACAATTTAAATTTTGATTGTTGCATATTCTCGACATATTCTGACATATTCCGACACATTCCAACATATTTCCTACATATTCTGACACATTTAACATGTCACGACACATTCAAAATGTCGGAAGTGTCACAACATTTCCCTTCAAAAATTTTGGGCCAGTGAAAATGTTAGCGACATATCCAACATTTCTGAAATATCGGTGATATATTGAATAGTTCGATCAATAACTCTTCACTTGGAACTATTGTTTTTGTTGCACATACAAATATACGATTTCCTTCGCGTCTCTCAAATATGAAATTCGGTTTCTCAATTGTTTCCACTAGTCGTGTACTATTTATAAATCCCACAATTTTTCTAGTATCTTTTGTGATCCATGTGGATATCGGTGGCCACCCACCTTTTCCAACTGGCTCAAAACAATTTTCTGCCAATTTTGGCAATTTACTATTTTTAGCAGATTTTAACTTCTGGGGCCATTTTGAGGGCCTAAATGAAGTTTTTTCGAGATAAAGGTTCTCAATTATAGTTGAAGGCATGATTGAGCCCCTAAAATGAATATCCTCGATGATACCTTTTCAACGAGCTATCATATGCCTAAAACGGAGATCATATGCAAAAGTTACAACCTCGGGAAGTTGATGTACTAACTTACCCAAACGGGGCCCACATGACTTTTGGCGCTTCATCTCCTAGGGTTATGTTTTTGGTTGTCTAGGGTTTTGGGAATTCCTATTTATTTTAAAAATTCCTTCATAGCCTCATTATAATCATCTTCTTTCAAATGCAAGTAGCCGTCACATCTCTTCTCAGAGATAAGTTGCCACCATTCTAGCGAGTCTTTCACTCTGTATTTTTACAGTCTCTGTACATTTATTTCATTAATAGAAATCATGTATTATTTTATATATGTGTTTATGGTTGCATCTCTAATACATTTTTGTTATATTATTAAATATCTTCAATATATCTGTGCATTTCTTTATTATATCTCCGCTCTCATTTCGTGCCAAAAATAATCCAGATCATTTTGGCCTTCCATCAATATACATAGTTTCCCCTTTATTTTGATTGTTATCTACTAGTTGTATATAATTTGTGGCAACTCTATATCTCTACATACTTTGCGTGTATTGGACCAACATCAACCAATGATTGTATTTGTGTAATGGTCTGACATACTCCATTAATTCAATTACAGTGCCATAACCAACCTTTATGCCATCCATGGAAAATAACCCCAATCCATGTAAGGATGAAGGAGCAATGCGATACATCCTCCCACTGATGAAGAAATCTGTGTCCACTTCAGGTAGCTCCTTAGGTTCCCATATTTTCACTAGATTTTTATACCTTGAGGGAAACTCAATGTCACCTATGCTCTCAGCATCATAATTACATGACCCTTTGTTGGCAATAAAAAATTGCATGCATATACGAAATTTTTTCCTTACCTTTTCAGATATAGTAGATCTAGAACCGGTAGATCTAGTACAACATGTCTCACTTTTGACCTGTCTTAGTATATCTTGATCATCACTCGAGGAAGATAGATCCGAAAGATACATATTTGGTGGTACCTACACTCGTTAAAACAAGAAGATAAGTTATTGTGCCAATATATGTTTGTGGTACCAACATAGTTTCATATAGTTGCATATAGTTGTAATATAGTTGCATATAGTTCCATATAGTTGCATATAGTTTCATAAGTTGCATTGTTGCATAAAGTTGCATATAGTTGCATATAGTTTCATAAGTTTCATTGTTTCATATAGTTGCATACAAAATTGTTGCAATATAGTTGCAATTGCATATAGTTGCAATATAGTTGCATATAGATTCATAAGTTGCATAAAGTTGCATATAGTTGCATATAGCTGCATATTTTTGCATATAGTTGCATATAGTTGCATAAGTTGCATATAGTTGCAATATAGTTGCATATAGTCACTAAAAAACATGATAAGTTGCATTGTTGCATAAAGTTGCCTAGTTGCATATAGATGCATATGAAATTGTTGCAATATAGTTGCAATATAGTTGCATATAGTTGCATATAGTTGCATTGTTGCATATAGTTGCATATAGCTGCATAGTTGCATATAGTTGGATGAGTTGCATATTTGCATATAGTTTCATATAGTTTCATAGTTGCATATAGTTGCATATAGTTGCAATATAGTTGCATAAAGTTGCATATAGTTGCATAAGTTGCATATAGTTGTATAAGTTGCATTTGTGCATAAAGTTGCATATAGTTTCATATAGTTGCATAGTTGCATATAGTTTCATATTTGCATATAGTTGCATACAAAATTGTCACATAGTTTCATAAGTTGCATAGCTGCATAGTTGCATAAGTTGCATAAGTTGCATTGTTGCACAAGTTGCATAGTTGCATAAGTTGCATATAATTGCATAGTTGCATAAGTGGCAGGGTTGTTGTGTTTATAGAGTTTTGAGCTTCAATCTCTTTTCTACACTGCATTTCTCTCCTTAACATTTGCACAAGCCCTGTTGGATTGTGTCTTTGTGATGAGTAGTTCATTTATATTTGCACAAGTCCTACGATATGTTGCATATAGTTGCATAAGTTGCATTTTTGCATAAAGTTGCATATAGTTGCATATTTACATATAGTTGCATACGAAATTGTCATATAGCTACATATAGTTTCATAATTTGCATATAGTTGCATAGTTTCATAAGTTGCATATAGTTGCATATATTTTCATAGTAGCATAGGTTGCATTGTTGCAATATAGTTGCATAGTTGCATAAGTGACAAGGTTGTTGTGTTTATAGATTTTGAGCTTCAACATCTTTTCTCCCATGCATTTCCCTCCTTACCATTTGCACAAGCCTGGTTAGATTGTGTTTTTGTGTTGAGTAGTTCCTTTATGTCATTGTTGTGATCTTGTAACTCAATGGTTTAATTCCCGTTAGGAAAAAAAAAAGGCCTCCAGCCTCGTGCACGATGCATTATTCGTGAATATTTCATTCCCAATGTTCCAAAAGCCAAACCTATTTCAAGTTTCTGAGTTTTACTGTATGTTTTGTACTATGGCTTCATTTGTTTGTAGTATGGTGGTTGAATATCTAGGGAAGAATTGTTTAGTATCTAATTTCCATAGCATCATGCATAGTGTTATCCATCAATATATCATCTTAGGCATCATACCCATTTTGTGTCTTTGCGCATATTGAAGTTCATATTGTATATTGCAATGGCCATGGCCTCTTAGATCTGAAAGTTATATTTGGAATCTCCATTGAAGAATTGATCTATTCCTTGATGCCCCCGACCTCATTTCATTATATATTTAATGACCTAACCCATTGAAATAAGTGTTAATCATTCGAAGCTGCCATTGTATAAATTTCTCTCACTCTCTTCATTTACCCTTCTTTGCTTGGTAGTCCATGATTTGTGTTCTCAAACTGTATTAAAATACTATGTGACCACAATTTTAGCCCTTTCTTCTCAACTTCATGATTAAATTCAGGTTCCAAAAGCCTTGAGTTTATTGTCTATGTTCTACTAGCACTCAATAGGTCATTGTGAAAAGAAAAAAAGGCTTTAGGGCATGTGTTTGAATCTCAATATTGCATACCTTTTTAGCATACTCCAAACACACAATAAGGGAATAAAGGTACTCACCATTCTGTGTGCCCTCACGTGTGCCCTTTATGTTCCCTTAACTCAGTGCCCTCTATGTGCCCTCGCAGTGTATCTCCTCTGTGTGCCCTCGACCCAGTTTCCTATATGTTCCCTCTCCTCCCTGCACAATGTACCCTCTATGCGCCCTCTGTGTGCCCTCTCCTCCTTGCACAGTGTGCCCTTTGTGTGCCCTTTGTGTTCCTACTCCCTGCACAGTGATCTCCTTCATTGCCTGCTCCCCTTGGTCATGTGCACATGGATATCCACATTGATGGAAAAAATGCATGTGCTCCTCCTAGCACACTATGACTCCCAACTATGGTTGCGTGCAACAATGGGCGGGCTCCCAACTATGGTCATGTGTAGAAATAGGTGGGCTCCCAACTATGGTCGCATCCAACAATGGTTGCATGCAACAATGGTCGCATCCAACAATGGTTCCATGCAACAATGGTCGCATGCAGTAATGGGAGAGCTCCCAACTTTACTCTCAAAAATTTATTTTTTGGAATAATGAGCAATGCACATAGATTTTCATTTCAAGTTTAATAAAGGCGTGGTACATAAATCATTGGCTCAGATTCCTTGCCAACATTCTTGCCATTTTTTGGTAACCCTTGGGTTCATGTTGCCTTGTAAATCTTCACAAATGTCATTAAAAAATCTAGGGATCTATTAAGAGAGGTTTGAGTTCACTAAATAATCCATCAAATATTTGTTTCTTTCATAAGTAAGATGGGTGAGAAAGGGTTTTTTGTTTTTTTATAAGGTCTATTTAGTGTTGAATGATATATTGTTTAATGAAATCCCATTTTGTGCAGATAATGGTGAAAGGAGGTGATGCATTGCATCTATCTCAAATCTTCACTAAAGATAATACCATTCTACTACTCTAAGTTTCAACATTGGATCCATTAAGGATTCATTAATGGCAATTGGCATAATGATAAAGATAGAATTGAAGGAAACAATGAATATAATTATAATGGAGAATATGTTGATGGAAAGGGTGATGATGGTATCAATGAAGAAAAGTAATATGTTTTGGTAAAAAGAAAAATCACAAATAATATTTCCATGTAAAAAACTTCTTCCATATATTTTAACATTAGTTTCCATTATATGTTTATCTTATTTTAATTGTTATGTAAAAACAATTGAATGCACATTATGTGCCACATCACTCAGAATGTCAATATTATTTTTATCAATGAAATCATCCTAATCATCCTTCTACTAATGATGAATATGATTCTAATGAGTATTTCCCAAAAACAACATTGCAAATGATCATCAAAACTATTTTATCTTCAACAACATGGCACCTTTAACATGGTAAGTGCATGTATAATTTCTCTTTTTCCCCTCTTTTACTTTTGCATGTCACTACAATAGGGTGATTTTTATTCTCTTAATTGTTATTCGCTTGATTGTGTTGTAGTTAATTATATTAGGGGTAACTTCACATTGAAGGGTGATGACTAAGACTAGGGGAAACATTCAATTCAAGACTACGAATGACCTAGCCCACATCAAGTGAAGAAATAGAATTAAGAATGTGTACATGTGTTGTCCCATTCCATGTCAACAACAATGCATCCATTCACTAGGAACACTAAAACCCGACAAATCGATGACTTCACTAAATTAGGGTTTATGGTTTACATGATGAATTGATGATGGCATAAAGTGGGTGTGTGAGTCAAATTTGAGTCCAGAAACCCTACCATATCGTTAAGGCATGTGAATAGTATATCCATGTCAAATTTCAATGCAAACAGAAACAATTTGAAAAAAATTCAATGTTGGCCCCATTCATAGGTCATTGTTGCCCGTGTCTAGTCCGAGTACAATTTCCTTGTAAACTTTGTATAAGATATTTGGAGAATGATAATTTTGAAGGTTCTAGGCCTTTTCCTACACACCATGACCACATAACCTCTCATTGACAGTCTGTGTATTGATCCATGCACCTTTCAATCTAGTCAAAGTTCAATTAATGTCTCTTGTTACTGTAAGGTTATAAAGCCTCATGATCCCAATTCCCATATGCCTCCAACCTTGTGATCTAATGATCATTGGGTGACAAGTGTCATAATGGGTGATGACTAAGACTAGGGGCAACTTTCAATTCAAGGCTAGGAATGACCAAGCCCACATCAAGTGAGGGAAGAAAATTAACAAGGTACTTGTGTTGTCTCATTCCATGTCAACAACAATGCATCCATTCATTGGGAACAAATTGATGACTCCACTAAATTAGGGTTTATGGTTTACGTGATGAATTGATGATGGACATACCTACATCATTGGTATGATTCGGCGCAATCACACAGAGCTCCTCTTGGTTTCAAGAATAGTTCATTATTCTATTTAGTAACCCATTCACATCACTCTCAATTTCCACATATTACCTGATTTGAAATTCTAAAGAACATGTATCATATACTATATTATACAAAATAAAAACATATAAACTTCATATAAAAGATATAAACACATACCTCTTCTTTTCAACAATTAAATATCAGTCATCTTCTTCTTCATCTAGATCAACATCTGTATCAGGATCTGGTTCTGAATCGATATTGGTGAAAGGATAATTCATATCAACATCATCATCAACGCCATTTTCGCTAATATATTTATCGATATCATCAATGAGATCGTTGTCTCCTACATTTGGATGATCAACTTATTCAACTTCTTCATCTCACACATTGACTACATGAGACACCTATTCCTAATCTTCATAATCATGATCTTCTTCCTTGTTATTATATTCATCCTCGGCTACATGATTATACTTTACTGGTCTTCCTCTTGAATCATATCTAACAACGTATGACCAACCTGCTTTACTAGGTACCTCTGAGTAAAATACTTGCTCACATTGACTTGGAAGAACATAAGGCTCTATACCCAGTTCAACTGCCCTTGTATTAACCATGGTATATCCATTATCATTCTCAATAACAATTCTTCCAGGATCATGTTCATGCATCTATAACCAGTACCATTTAACCTCAATCAAAACTATTTTAAAGGAATTAAAATCACACTCAATTATATCCTCTAAATCCCCAAAGTACCTATTCTTATTTTCTTCCATATTTCTGTCACTTCTAGAGGAAATGTGGGTGAACTTAAACACTACAGTTATCCCACAATCTGAGGTTTTCATCTTATCATCCAACATTTTGATACAAAATTTACGACCATTACACCACATAGCCTTGTGATGTTTCAACTGCAACATG
>JZKD02S0192506.1:895786-934574 GCA_000966675.3 Picea glauca | reverse complement strand
TGATTATTTCTCATATATTGTGCATAGTGTATTGTGGTGTATTGGTGTAACTCTTATACTATTGTTCATTTCTCATTGGATATAATTGAATGGTTTAAGTATAAGTTGAAAAAAGGTTTTAAATTGTACTTGATATTGATTCACCCCCCTCTCATTATCAACAAATATTGTTTCACCCGGATCGTCGAACCTTCGATGGGCTTGAATATATGACAACTTACACTCCTCTAAGATCAATGGTTGTCGTCTACTCCAGAATTTGGGATTCCGGGAGTTTATCACCTTTTTTCAGAAACTACTCCATTTTTATGAAGTATCAAATCCCGAACAACTCGGAGAATAATGGTTCCCACACCTTGCTCCCAACTACGACTAGAAGAAACTCCAGGGATCTGGGCTTCATAAGTTTATCCTTCTACAAATCACATTACCTCTGAAACAACAAAGGTCAAACCCACAGATATGACAGTCCTTTATTAACCATAAAAAATGGTCAATATTAATTTTGAGCTCCCAGATTTTGGGAGTTTCTTACCAAAGAAACTTTCACCCACCACCTCTCAAACAACCTAATTCTGAATACTTGGAATCTACAGACACGTGTACCCAGTGTTTGACGATAAGTATTTACTCCGAACTTTGGGAATCCAGGAGTTCCTTAACCTTTAGATTCATGACTCTAATTCTTCCAGAGTATCAAATTACCGAACCTCCAAATATCAAAGGCTCATAGATCTAACGGTTTGTAATCGATCACCGGATCTATGACTATCCTTCACTACGAGACTTTGGAGCTTTGTGGTTTTTCATCTTTTCAACAGTTATGACTCAAACTTGTCAAATCATCAAACTATTATGGATCAAATGGCTATTATTCGTGCACCAATATACGATGTAGATTAACTTCGTGAATTTGGGCTTCAGGGCTCACTTAATACAAACAACTATAATTTGTCGAAGTAACGAAGACCGTAGGTCTTAGGGTTTGATGTGTGTGCATATTATTTATGATATAACAGTTAAGGGATTTTGACTCCTTCTGATTATATCTCGTCCACTCAAACCTAAAACAAGGTATTTCTCCTCCTCAAGACTTACCCTCGCTTTCCCTCATGGAGAATCATCACCAAGATGAATATTTTCTCTGACGCAAACGGTGCCTTCCCTCTTGAGATATAAAATTTAAGAGGAATCCTACTCACTTAGTGTGATTACTCTGTGTAGTTTCACTATATCTCATGATATTTTTACATAAAAAGGTCCTTCTATGCACCTCTTGCTTGGCACTGGGAAGGGCTTGTTCTATGAATCCCATAAGAGAAATTTGTATACGAAAAAAAAATTGAATTCTCATTTCTAGAAGCTGACATTACATAGACACGAATTTTACTTATCACGGTATCTTTTATTTAGAAAGTACATAGAAACTTTACAATCTCCTCTTGGTGGTTGAGAGTTTCTCTTTCAAATTTTTACATATATCAATTATGCTAACTCATAATGTCTGATTAATTGATTTGTGCATTGGAGGGATGTCCAATTTTAATTAATGATTGATGCTTGTATATCCTTGAGAAAAGAGAGATATATGTTAAATGGTGACTTGTAATTAATTGATGAAATTCATAAGAATGTGGCATATTATCTAGATGATGGTTAGTTATGGTTTTTATAACATTTAAGCGAATGAAAAATTGACTAGTAATTGGGATTTTAATGATTTAAATTGTGTTATTATTTTCTACTTTACAGATATTAATCCGAAGTCTAGATTTGAGTTTGGATAAGGGAATTAGATGCTTCCTTGTTCCTTAGAACAATCATCAGTATTGAGAACTTAAGTGGTCAAAATCAACTGTATGAATACCGGACTTGAGCCTTGATTATGTGTCTTAAAGGTTTTAACCTTGCAGGTAGATTGGATGCGTAGATATTTTTTATTGCCTTGTACGATGATTTTTCTGTTAGAAGCAATGAAGTTGTGTGAAGAGACTAGTTGTGGTTGATCTCGAATAATCGTGATGTTGTACTCTTTTTGTATGTGATGTTATGTGATATGGAAGATCCTTAATGCATTGAAGTTGTATTTAAATATATTTATGCAATGAGATGAATATAATAGAATGTGTATTTCCAAAGAATGTTAATATCATGTTTCACTTGTTCAAATGATGTTTTATTAATGTTTCAAAAAACAATATCTCATATCGTTTCTCAGTTACTTTAAGACGTAACAAAGGGGTTGTTACATATAGTCTTTTATTTGTATATCACTTTAGTCTGTTGATGGTTTTCATGGATTATGAGTTAAAAATGTTGGTTTTCTTTCTCAAAAGCCTTTCGAAAATGACTCATTTTTACCAGAGAAAAAATCTCAGTTCAGAAAGGAATATTTTTAATGATGTTTTAGTGAAAATTCTGATTGAGTCTCAGCTAAAGTAGAATGGTGACTCATGGGACGATATTTTCAAGAGAAATCATTTTCAACAAAACTATGAATCATATTTAAAAACTCACAATTCTGAAGTAGAGTTTGAAACCCTAAATCCTGTAGAAGATAATGTTTTGTCTTACCCTCATATTTTCGTTTCTCCACAAAATGTTGCGAGAGTTACACATGGTCAGTATTTAAGTTTTAACCTTAAGACAAAGTCATTCATTTTCAATGAAATGCCACAGGTTTCTTCTAAAGCATCCAAACAGACTGTGTCTTCCTCTCTTGTATCCGAATGTGACCCTCCTATTTCCAAAAAGAATGATGATTCTAGGAATTCAGCCGATTTTATGAACAAACTTCAAGGAAATAAAGTTTCTAGAATACTCAAAAATAAATCTAGAAAAACTTATAAAGTCAGTTCTTAGGCTCAAATTGAATATGAAGAGTTTGTTAAAATTCAAGAAGTATATTCTCCATAGAACATTTCTCCATAGGAACCCGTCGAAAATATCATTGAAGAAATAGAGAAGGAAAAATCTAAAACTAATCTTAATATGGAGGTTTCCTTCTATAAAGATAAATATTATTCAGTGGCTCCAGTGCTACAAGAAAATATAATTGATTTGGAACTGGAAAACCAACTACTTGTCAGACAGTTGGCTTAGGTTGATGGACAATTGGTATGGATTGTTGGTTGTCATTGATATCAACCATTGGAGAGTGATATTGTAGATTTATGTCAACCCTTAGTGATTGATGTCAATCCTTGGAGAAAGTTCGGTAGTGAATTCCGGTAGCACAAAGGTTTGGGTAATGGACCCAAGTTTGTTTGATGTATAATAGTATGAGTTTTAATATATTTGAAGGTAATACTATTCTATATGGTCAATACATGTCATTCCATTTTTGGTGGTATGTGGAACGTCACATAAATCCTCACAATTAGAGAGTTATGGCCATGTGAAGTTGAAGAACCACCCAAGTTTGGGTAATGGACCCAAGTTTGTTTGAACCGTAGGTAAGAATAATATATATGTATAGTACATGTCATTCCATTTCTGGTGGTATGTGGAACGCCACATAACTCCTCACGGTTAGAGATTTATGGCCATGTGAAGTTGGAGAACGCTCATGAGTCATCTAGAAGCCCCAAAAGGTCAAAGTGGTTTAAGAGATTTAGGAAGGTAAATAATAAACTGAAGTGATAAGTGTAATATAAGTCAAATTGAATACAAAATAAATTATTTAAATAATAAAATTAATGGATAAATTACTAAGTTACATATGGTTAGAATTGGGTTAACCTTAAAATAAGGAAAGTGGCTTAAGATAGTTAAAAGGTAACCCATTGAGGAAGCTACATGAAAGTATAAAGAAGAGGAAAGGCTCTTTAATTTTAATCGCACTTGAGAATATTGAATATCTACAGGTGACTGAGGTAACCAGAGGATATCTAAGCCAAATTTTAGAGGGAAGGTGAAGTAAAGAAGGTTGAAATTCAAGGGAGGATAAATTCTTTTGATGATGCTTTATAAGGTATGTTATTTACAGGTCATCTCACAATTTTCGCAATAATTTTTTTTCTAGAATGATTCATAACCTGAAATTGTGAGGCCATTGAAGAAACATATCCAAGTAGTTGTGGTACAAATTTCATCTTGTGGGTCATTGTATTTTTTTTTTTACACTCTGTGGAAAATAGGGTTTGTGGCTAGTCCTGAAACAAGTCTAAAATAGGTGTTTCGGGTAAAAACGTCATAACTTCTTCATAACATATCCAAATTTAGTAATAACAAATATGTTGTTTAGATTAAATTCTTTATTATTCTATGTAAAAATTTCAAATCCATACAACAAATATTATGGGTGGGGCACGCTCTACAAGTTCGTTCTCTAATATAACCCAAAAGTCAACAAGGTATGCCATTTTTTCTATAACTCATTTTCTGAGGGGTTCCAAGTAATGAAACCTAGAAGAATTGCACGAAAAACATTGAATAACATTGTGTACTCATTTCATATATTTATTCATTATAGGTACATAGTTATGTTTATTTCAAGTTAGGGTTGTTGACTAATCCAAAACTAGCCATGTGAGACTAAAGTAAAGTTTGATGAAAATGCTAGTCTCTTGTTGTTAAAATTAAGGAAGGTTTGTAGGTATGTGATCATATACACCATGTCTATTAAGGAGTTACAAAACATAATTGGATGATGAAATTGATGAGGGTTTTTGGTTGAGGTACATGTTGGGTATATGGTTGAGACAAGTAGTTGATGAGTTGGCAGATAGATGAAGTGTATAGTTGATGTTGTTGGTACATCTTGATAAGTAATAGTTGATGAGTAGTTGATACATGATTGATACATACTTGGTACATGGTTGGAGGCACTTGATAGTAGTATTTTTGACACATGGTTTATGGATGATGTAGCACACTTGTATTGGTATATTATTAGAAGAACATATTGATCTTGGTGATGATTATGAGTTGTTGTTTTATGATTGGTTGATGCACATATTTGAGAGTTGTCTTGGTGATTGCTATTGATGAGTATATCTGATTTGGTTGATAAAATTGATGAGACAGGTTGTTATGATAGATTGTTTGGACATGTTGTTGTGACAGGTTATTCGTACAGGTTTGGTGCATGGTTGATGCACTCATTGATGGTACAGGTTGAGGTATAGGTTGGTGCATGATTGATGCACTTGTTTATGGTAAAGTTTGATTACAAGTTGTTTGGTACAAGTTGGTGCATCGTTGATGCACTTGTTTATGGTACAGGTTGATTACAGGTTGAGGTACAGATTGATGCATGGTTGATGCATGGTTAGGGTTATTAGTATAGGTTGTTTGGTGTAGGTTGATTGGTACATGTTTACAATAGTATATCTCACAGTGATAGTGTGATAGTGATTCCATCATTCTACTTATACGTCAGGGCAGTTGGACAGGACAAGGACAGGTGTTTGTAGCCACCTTACGGTTGTAGCTAGAGAACATAGGGGGTTATATCCTCCTTATGGTTGTAGCCAGAGAATTGGGGAGTTGGAGATTCCCTTAGGTTGTAGCCTGAGAAACTAGGGGGTTGTAGCCTCCTTCCAGTTGTAGCTAGAAAACAAAGGAATTTGGTGCTTCCAATGAATGTAATTCTTAAAGACATATAAGAAAAATCATTTTGTGGTTTTCTCCCACTATGGGTTTCCATGTAAAGCACTGGTGTACTATGTATGTGTGTGATTTCTCATTTGTTCATTGTTTATTTACTTTGAAACTATTGGATGATAATGATACATTGATATAAAAATTGCATTTTATGGTGAAAATGGATTAAATTGCTCTATTATTGATTCACCCCCCCTCTTAGTAATCCAACAATTGGTATCAAAGTCGTTTCCTTTAGGAAACAGTTTAAAAATTGGAAGGAGATCATGGATTATTCTGAGAATGGAGTACCAATGTTTAATGGTTGGAATAGTTTTAAGATGTGGAGCAGAAGGATGAAATTATTTTTACAGACACAGAGACATTATATTTGGCTATCATTTGTTATATGATATGATAGTTCAAAAGGGGAAAAGTCTACATCCAAGAAGGAATTGAAGAAGAATAACAAAATAGAAATGGATTTAATATTGGAAGGATTACCTAATTCGATAAGAGAAAAGGTTGGTAAATGTTCATCATTCAAAGAACTTTGGGATAAGTTACATGAAATATATTCTTCACCCATCACAGATTCAAAAAATGCCAAAGAAGATGCAGATACAGTTCAAGAATAATTATGTTCACCATGTCAAATAGATTCAAAAGATGAAGAGTACATAATCACTAGAGGTATGTTGTTTTGATTTAATTGTGAAAAACGTGGACATATTGAAATAGAATAACATGAAGAAAATGAGACAGAAAAACTAATTGAAAAGGAAGAAAATTATGAAGCGGAATTGATTAGTGATTTAGATGAGCTAAGAGAAGAAAACAAGTCACTCAAGAAAGAATTGATGAAACAAAAGGAAAGTGTTCACATTTTTTAAGAAGCCCAACATGTCATCGAGAACTTAAGAACTCAGCTAGAAGCCAGAAAGATCGAAGAAAATAATGAATATCAAAAGAGGTATTTGGAAGCTAACATAGAAACAGAGAAGGAAGAAGCAGAAATGAGAGAGACGATATTGACAGATCATCTTAAGGAAAGAACAAACGATATAAACTAGCTTGAGGCAGAGTTTGGTCAAGAAGAGAAAGGATTTGAAGAATAAATAATCACATTAAAAATTCATCATGAAGTCTCAGATAATGAAGAAAGAAGAATAGGTTGAGAAGCTTGAAGAAGAAGTTGTCAAATTGAGAAATAAGATCATCAAGCTCAACAAGAACGTCGAAGAGATAGAAACATCCACATCAGTTATAGAGAATGAAGAGAAGCACTCAAGGTTTCTAGAAAATAAGAATGAATAAAATAGAAAGAGTTATGCAGAAGTACTCAAAGGAAGGAATCATGGTCAACCAGAATCTAAGAAAACTATTGAAGATACATCTTCAAGAAGACCATCCATGTTCAATCCACAAACAAGCTTCAATCATGATCATGATCAGTCAAGGAAGAAATTCAGAAGGACTACACCACAAAGAAGATAATTCACTCCTAGGTATGCAAATTTCGTTTATGGTCATTGTTTTTATTGTACTAAATTTGGACATAAGGTTGCAGATTACAGGTATTATAAAAGAAATGTTCAAGAAAGAAGTGAATATGTGGCCCCACATAACATTGAATGTTACAAATTTCATAACTATGGACACATAGATAATGATTGTATAAGAATGATTGATACTTACATGAAAGAGAACATTGAAATCGGATATAAGAATTTATGGATAAGAAACCACAAAGAACAGGTGAACAAAGACCAGGTCCCAAAGATCACAAGATTGGCATTAAAAGAAGATGAAGAAAATTCTACAGAGAAAAAGGAAGATGTCATATATAGAAAGGTTTGGAAAATGACTGAAAGAAAAGAAACACAGGTAAATAAGGAGCAGGTTCAAGATATTGTACTTTTAGGAATTGTAGTGAAAGATGTATCCATAGATAGAAAGAAAGAATTCAAAGATGAGAGAGATCATGAATCTACCAATGAAGATGATGATGAATACACATCAAAGAAGGAATTGTTCTGAGCCATCCAGATTAGATACTCCCAGGTAAGATGAATATTAGACAGGGGGAGTCTATGCGATAGTTGTGATAGACTAAAGAACTGTCCTTTGAGTAGCTTGTAGATTTTGAGAAGATAGATCCAGAGTAGTGAGTTAGCAGAAGTACAATTTGATGGATTAATCAATAATTCATGATAGTATAGTGATAAATGGGTCAAAATTATGTACAGTTGCACAAGTAGAGTCTTGGAAAGCATGGATGAGAGCATGGATTCATAGATTGGTTCAAAGAGTGGTTCAGAGACAAAGGAACATTATCATAATGGATGATAATTACACAGGAAATGGATCTAACAATGCTAATGGATTCCAAATTGACAGATATGTTTTTGACATGTGAAATGCATACAATAGTTCACATTCAAAACAGAGTAATGCTCAAAAACAATAATGGAAAAACTCCCTATGAACTATGGAAAGGAAGCGCAGAAAACAACCTCTACATCAAGGTAACTCAAGTTAGTATTTTATTACTTGATATTTATGTTGATGATATTGTTTTTGGAAGTATTAATGAGAGGTTAAGCCAGAAATTTCCAAAGGATATGAAAAATGAATTTGAAATGTCATTACTTGGATAACTATAATTATTTCTGGGTCTTCAGATATATCAAAGAAACCAAGGAATTTTTATTTTTGAAACTAAGTATATCAGGGAAATGCTAAAGAGGTTCAGAATGGAAGATTGCAAACCAGTTACCACTCCTATGCAAACTAGTTGCAAGTTAAGAAAAGATGATGATTCAAAATCTATAGACCAGAGGCAATAAAGGTAAATGATTGGTAGTGTACTATATATGAAAACATCTAGACCAGATGTAATGCAGGCAGTTGGATAGGTGGCATGATTTCAAGAAGCACCAAAGAAATCACATGTCTTAGCAGTAAAGAGGATTTTGATATATCTCAAAGGAACATAAGATTTTGGATTATGGTATCCAAAAGGAAAGGATTTATCACTTATTGCCTACACAGATGAAAATTGGAAAGTTTGCATTGATGACCAATGAAGCACTAGTGTAACAACATTCTACTTAGATATACAGGTTGAGTATGATGAGCCCATTCCAATATATTTTGATAATACAAGCGCCATCATTATCTCAAAGAACCCACTGATGCACTCCAAGAATAATCACATTCCAATAAAGTATCACTTTCTACGGGAATAGGTTGCAGAGAAGAACATTAGATTTGACTATGTGGGTACAAAAGAACAAGTGGTAGACAAATTTACAAAACTACTTCCAAGGGAATCCTTTGAGTATTTTCTCCAGAGACTTAGAGTAATTTCTACTCCAAAATGAATGCTTTTGAATGCTTATCTTATATGTCTTAGATTTACATGAGGAACGACCATAAAGAGGAAAGTTCGGGTTGGGGTATCAGTTTCAGGAAGAGTTCATTCAGGGGGATTATCCCCAAGGACAGTTCAGTTAGGGGGAGCAGCCCCAAATAGAAATATACCTTTTCCATTGATGAAAAAGGGGGAGAGATGTATCACATGCATGATAGAAATGCTTGGAGAGACAGCACAGAGGCATGTAGATAGGGGTAGCATCCCAAGGAGAGTTCAGTTAAGTGGAGCAGCCCCAAAGAGAGATACCCTTTTCCATTGATGTCAAAGGGGGAGAGATAGAAACATTGATGAGGAGTATAACCATGAATGTTATCATGACTAAGTTTTTCCATCATTGTTGGTGTTGTCATCAATTCCAAAGGGGGATATTGTTAGATAGATGACTTAAGTTGATGGACAGTTATTATGGATTATTGGTTGTCATTGATGTCAACCATTGGAGAGTGATATTGTATATTTATTTCAACCCTTAGTGATTGATGTCAAGCCTTGGAGAAAGTATGGTAGTGAATTCTGGTAGCACAGAGGTTTGGGTAATGGACCCAAGTTTGTTTGATGTATAATGGTATGAGTTTTAATACATTTTAAGGTAATACTATTCTATATGGTTATTACATTTCATACCATTTCCAATGGTATTTGGAACATCACACAACTCCTCACGGTTAGAGAGTTATGGCCATGTAAAGTTGGAGAACACAGGTTTGGATAATGGGCCCAAGTTTGTATGATCCATAATGGTATGTGTTTTTATATATTCTCAAGTAAGAATATTCTATATGGATATTACATGTCATTCCATTTCTGGTGGTATGTGGAACATCACATAACTCCTCACGGTTAGTGAGTTATGGCCATGTGAAGTTGGAGAACCCTCATGAGTCATATAGAAGCCCCAAAAGGTCAAAGTGGTTTAAGAGATTTTAGAAGGTAAATAATAAAGTGAAGTGATGAGTGTATTATAAATCAAATTGAATACAAAATAAATTATTTAAATAATAAAGTTAATGGAGAAATTACTAATTTACAAGTGGTTAGAAGTGGGTTAACCCTAAAATAAAGAAAGTGGGTTAAGATGGTTAAAAGGTAACCCCTTGAGGAAGCTACATGAAAGTATAAATAAGAGGCAAGGCTCTCTCATTTTAATCACACTTGAGAATATTGAATATCTACAAGTGAATGATGTAACCAAAGGATACCTAAGACAAATTTCAAAGGGAAGGTGAAGTAAAGAAGGTCGAAATTCAAGGGAGGATAAATTCTTTTGATGATGCTTTCTAAGGTATGTTATTTAAAGGTCATCTCACAATTTTCTCAATAAATTTTTTTATAGAATGACTCGGACCGTTAAATTAGGATTCCATTAAGGAAACATATCCAAGTAGTTTTGGTACAAATTTCAGCTTGTGGGTCATTGTATTTTTGGAGTTACACTCCGTGGAAAATAGGGTTTGTGGCTAGTCCTGAAATTAGTTTAAAACAGGTGTTTTGGGTAAAAACGTCATAACTTATTCATAACATATCCAAATTCAGTAATTCCAAATGTGTTGGTTGTATTACATTCTTTAGTATTCTGTGTACAATTTTCATATCCATACAACAATTATTTCAGGCAGGACACGCTCTACAAGTTCGCTCTTTAGAATAAGCCAAAATTCAAAAAGGTATGCCATTTTTGCTATAACTCCTTTTCTGAGAGGTTCCAAGTAGTGACACCTGGAGGAATTGTATAAATCACACTGAAGAACATTGTGTACTAGCTTCATATATCTATTCATTGCAGGTACATAGTTATGTTTATTTCAAGTTAGGGTTGTTGACTAATCAAAAACTAGTCATGTGAGACTAAAGTAAAGTTTGATGAAAATGCTAGTCTCTTGTTGTTAAAGTTAAGGAAGGTTTGCAGGTATGTGATCATATACACCAGGTCTATTACAGAGTTACAAATCAGATTTGGATGATTAAATTGATGAGGGTTTTTGGTTGAGGTACATGTTGGGTACATGGTTGAGACAAGTAGTTGATGAGTTGGCACATACATGAGGTGTATAGTTGATGATGTTGGTACATCTTGATGAGTCATAGTTGATGAGTAGTTGATACATGATTGACACATACTTGGTACATGATTGGAGGCACTAGTTAGTAGTATTGTTGACACATTGTTTATGGATGATGTAGCATACTTGTATTGGTATATTATTAGAAGCACATATTGATCTTGGTGATGATTATGAATTTTTGTGTTATGCTTGGTTGATGCACATCTTTGAGAGTTGTCTTGGTGATTGATATTAATGAGTAGAAATGATTTGGTTGATAAGATTGATGAGATAGGTTGTTGTGATAGGTTGTTTGGACAGGTTATTCATACAAGTTTGGTGAATGGTTGATGCACTCACTGATGGTACAGGTTGAGGTACGGGTTGGTGCATGGTTGATGCACATGTTTATCATATAGGTTGATTACAAGTTGTTTGATATAGGTTGGTGCATGGTTGATTGACTTGTTTATGGTACAGTTTGATTACAGGTTGAGGTATGGGTTGATTCATGGTTGATGCATGGTTCAGGTTATTGGTACAGGTTGTTTGGTTGAGGTTGATTGGTACATGTTTACAACAATATATCTCATATTGATAGTGTGATAGAGGTTCCCTCATTCTACTTATACGTTAGGGCGGTTGGACGGGGAAAGGACAAGTGGTTGTATCCACCTTCCATTTGTAGCCAGAGAACATAGGGGGTTGTAGCCTCCTTGTGGTTGTAGCCATAGAATTGGGGAGTTGGAGCTTCCCTCGGGTTGTATCCTAAGAAACTAGGGGGTTGATGCGTCCTTCCAGTTGCAACTAGAAGACAAAAGAAGTTGTTGCTTCCAATGAATGTAATTCTTAAATACATATAAGAAAAATAATTATGTGGTTTCCTCCCGCTTTTGTTATCCATGTAAAACATTGATGTATTGTGTATGTGTATGATTGCTCATTTGTTCATTGTTTATTTACTGTGAAACTATTGGATGATAATGCTACATTGATATAACACTTAAATTTTATGGTGAAAAAGGATTAAATTTTTTTATTATTGATCCACCCCCCCTCTCAGTAATCCAACACTACTTAGAGAAGAAAAAAAATCATTGGTTGATGGCCAAAGAAGATAGGTTTCAGGTTCTAGGAAGGAAAAAAAAGAGAAGCAGTTACCATCTATTTGCCAGGGGTTAACATTTTTGTTAACTCGGAATTTAATACTATACCCAATAATGCTCAGTGATTAAGATGTTTTGTTTTTGGTATAATTTAAATGTTTTCTTTTATTTTTTTTGTTTTTTTTTAATTTCATTAATAAAGGAGTAGCTACAATATTTAAAATTATGTAGATACTATAATTTTGTTTTGTTTTTCTATGTTTTATTAATTTTTGTTTTTTCTTTTTGTTCTTTTTACAGGTGTTAAAGGAATCAATTGGAAGAAATATAGAATATTATTTTTCCATACGTAATTCCAAAATAGAAGTTAGTTGTTAAAAGAAAATTATTTTTATTTTATGTATTTTGTTAATATAGTTTTGGAGTTAATTTTTTTTTATAATTTCCCATTCTAAATAGTTAATTGATTTTAGTTATAGAAAGAAGTTAAGTCAGTTTTGAACTCTTTTGATATAAAAGAGGAAAATAAATATGATATAAGGGGTTCAGTTTTTTGAGATAAGAATGAAACTTGTGCACTATTGTAGAAGTCTCCTTTCTGAAACATTATACTGGATATTTTGTGCATTTGAACATTAATACAAGCAATCGGTATTAGGCACTATTACTGGTATCTGAGTGTTCATTTTTAAAATCAAAGTCTTGAATACTACAATCAGTTTAATTGATTATTGTTAATGAAATTGTTGGCATGATTACAGGAAGAGTGTGCTTGTCATTGATGGAAAGAACAAAAGGCGAAGAAAAAGGAAGTGTAAGCTAAGGAGGATGAGCGAACAATATGTAGAGATCAAAGCTCAGAAGGGATAGCGCTTTGTGCTTTCCATAAGTGAAGTCGAGGTCCAAGAGAAGGAATCATAGGAGAAAAGGTCGAGACCTTTGAACACTTAGAAAACCATCTAAGTCAGAGAGATCAGAAAGCTCAGGAGGAAGAACGACAATGGTCATTAGATCACCAATCCCAAATACTCGATCATCATTAGATCAACGCCCAGTGACCAAAGGAAGTGCAAAGGAGAAGTACAAATCTGATCCATTGGATCTGAGCATCGAGGATCAATAGTTGTTGCATCTAGAAATAAATGCTTGAAGGATAAGCCATTGGTTGAGCATAGGAGAGCAAACTTGTCAAAGTCTCGAAGTAAGCAGGGATTGTTGGCCCTTGACCAAGTTTTGGGGAACCTTGGTCATGTTTGACCACTTTTGGGACTTTGACAGGCTGGTCAAGTATGGAGCACCAGGCGAAGCGGAGATCACGGGATATCACCACCTTTTACAAATTTTTTGTGTTAGGGCTTATGTAATGGGTATGGGATGTCGGCCCATGGGTTTTTACTCATGTTAGGCCCATTTTGTAATGTATAAATAGAAACTAGGCAAAGTAAGTAGGGGATGTGTGATTTTGTGCTAAGTGCAAGTAATGTAAGTAGTTGGATCTATGTGATCAAAGAGCTCTATGCATACTATGTGTTGAGAAATTGCAGAGCTAAGTGCAAGTGATTAGGTTATGTGCTATGCCAAGCTCAGGGAAGGAGGATCTGGAAAGGTGCACATATATCCTGTCCTATGTGGAGTTGGTTTGTGTCTCTGTGCATGTAATGAGATTGAAAGAAGACAATAAAGAAGACGAAGAGTTGGTGGGCGTAGCCCCACGCTAGGGGTGAACCATGTATATCCTGTGTTGTGGTTGCTTTGTGCATTATGGTTGATATGTTATTGATGTGATGTATGCTTAGTGTTGTAATCTGACTGTTGGATGCTTCTGATGTAGTATATTAGTGCCTAGTAATGTAAATGAATGCTATATCTAATCTATTCCTATGTGCTTAGTTCTTGGATGTGTTAAATCTTGTTGAATATTGTGTTGTTTTGTAATTGGGGTTTCTTCCTGCGATGTGAATAAGAGTTGAATACTAATGAATGTTAACTACTAAGGGATTTGTTAAGTATAGAGATCACAGATCTGCATCCTAGCTAGGTTGTAGACACTTGAGTCCTACAACCACCCCTGCCTCTACCTTGAGTGAGACTTCATCTGCTTCACAGGTGTTTCCAAAAGGGCCAGTAGTTAGGGTTTTGTTGGTGCATTGTTGAAGCATTGAACCCTTAGTCTTCCCATGTGCCAACAAATGGCTCTATTTTCAAAACCTAAAACTGTGATTGCTGGGAATTGAAGAAAAGAGAAAGCACTATGTGTAGATCTATTGCTATGGTGCACAATATTCTACTTGACTTTCAATGCTCTGTGCTAAGAAAGGAATCAGATATGAAGAAAGAGGTAAGATGTTAAATCTTTTTTCTCTGATAAAGGTAAGGTAAGTGGTAATTTTTTTTTCGAAAGAATGGATCTAGGCAGATTTGATAGATTTTTTCCTAGTCTAAAAACTAGGGCACTGATAGAAGAGAGAATATTTGAAATGAATAGATCCGATAGAAGTAATGAAATATATGTTATTCCTATGCATAGGAAATGTTTTTGGACTAACAAATGGATGCAGAATCCTAGAAAGAAAATTTTGCAAGTTAGTTACTGCAATCCTAGTGCGCAGTACTGGAAAGGTTGGGGATCATTTAAGAGAAAGAGAGTATTAACCCTTTGTTATAGTTGTAGAAGATTGGGACATCGTGCTAAGGAATTCCCTGGTAGAGGTCCTATCTTCCTTTGTTGTAAATCTTTTGGACATGAATTTTTGGATTTCCCTAGAATGATTGTTAAGGTTGAAAAGATGAATACGAAACAAGAAAATAATGAGAAAGGCCAAGAAACTAAGAATACGCTATACCTCCAGAGAGAATCAGAGATTGTATTATTACAAATGCAAGAAACATTGAATGATCACAGAGATATTAGTTTATCAAAAATATTAAAAGAGAAAGAGTGCATAGAAACAAGAATAGGATATTTCGACATAGACTATGTATTGGATGTATAAACATAGGTGAATATCATGACATAAAGAACTTGGGAAATTTTGGGAAATCGAGATATGATTCCTTCACTAGGAGGAATAAGATTTTTTAAAGGAAAATTGATAACCCTATGTGGAAGACTTACCTAGATATCTATGAGTGCTCATGGATCTTCAATAGAGGAAGAGTTCGAGGTCATTAAGTTTTTTTAGAACAGCACCCCATTTTCTCTTTTGCTAGGAAGAACCTGCATTGATAAAGATCAAGTCAGATGAAAAAAAGAAGAGGAAGTTGTAGAACAAAAAAACAAGAACTAAGAGATTTTATGGCTAGGAGAATAGAACTCTTAATAGAAGAGAAGGAAGACAAGTTGAATCTACTAAGAACCAGATACCTAGTTGTCAAATTTGAAAGAAGGAAAGAAGGATTAAGAAATCTATCCATGCAAGAGAGTAGAGCACCTACTCCAGGAAAAGAAGAATTATTACCTTTGAACCCTGCAAAAGACCATCAGCAGTGAAAAGTTACTATATTGGATATAGATAAGAATAAAAATGGAAAGAGAAACAAAGTAACTCAGATCACAGGAAAGAACACTAGAAATCTCAGCAAGAAGAAAGATAAGCTAGGAAATTACAGGAAGTTACAGAGAGAATTTCGCCAAAAGAAGGGTTGCAGAATTTGAACTCCACTGAAATATCAAAACAACACAGATTGGCACTTCTCCATGATGAAGAAATATAACCATTGTAGGCACCTTGACTATTAGACTGATGTTCCAAAACATCTATAAATGTAGTTATGTCCCGAAAGATCACCATTGGACCATTGAGACCGCGCCCTAATGGATGGAATCACATTGATGAAGGATTTCTTTCTATTGGAGGAATCCATTATGACGTTGTCTATTTATCCCGTCGAATGTTTCACCAAGAACACTTTTGTGAATTTTGAGTATCTAAGCCTGCAGAGAATTCATTTTTATCGCCTTGTGCCTATTGAGACCTCGCCACCCATTTTGTTACATTGAGTATTTGATCACCGACCTGAGATACCTAATCTTGAGCGTGCATGTTAGGTGACTTTACCACATTAGAGAAATCCATTGAAGAGATCCTCATAGACCTCATGGATTAGAAGGTCATGTCCATGGTAATTAAAGCCTCATCGACGAGAGGAGTGAAAGCATCCTCATTGACCGCTCGTGGATCTGGACTATCCCGAGCTGCAACAGAGAAATGAACCAAGCATCGTGATGACTTGGAAAATGAAAATCCCATACCATCAATCATGCCCGACTATATCCCACCTCTCCCTAACAAGGTGATTCATGCCAGTGTCCCAAGGGACTTCAACTACAGATTGATTACTGCGTACCTCCCGAAGGGGACACGCGTGGTCAAACCTCAGTTGGAGAGGATTCTAACATTAAATATCAATGACTATAATTTGGGAGACCACAAGAACTATGGCATGCTCTCACCTCACATGTATTTGACCAAGACGAAGGGGAAAAAATCGAAGATAATCCCCCATCCATGGACCATGGACATCGCAAGGTCCACAATCCTCAACGTGATGAAGTTACCACACTTTGGAAGGCATCAATAGGTTAACGCGTGTGTTAAGCTCTTTCTTTCATGCTTCCATGGAGGCTATCTGTGGTTGGATAGACGCATCACCATATATCCATTTTTGATCCATAAGATCACTAGATTAAGCATACAAGGACCAAACCCACAAGAATTTTACCCAGGGAAGGCTACAGATCGCTCCTTGGCATAGTGAATCAAAGACACCTATGGCGATGTAGAGAAGGGGAAGAGAGGCTACAAGGTAGCCTCCATCCAGAATGGTGCAGTGCACCTAGCTTTCTAGTTGATTGTTGGTAAGCTAGTCAAAAAAAACAGACCCACGCAGGTCACAGGGTTTGTCATCAACCTCACGGGAAAATGCACGGAAGAACTACAAATGAACTTGGTGAGCTACCTCACCAATCAGTTAAAGAAAGACTTCCGCAAAGCTCAAGATGAGGGCTATGAGTTCCATTTCAGTTGGTTGTTGATCCTCATTGCCTTCATTGTTTAGGAGATGATGGAAGGAGAGACCTTCCCTGAAATTAAACCATCTAAACCACTCGTTGTGAAGTTCACTACGCTCTGGTATTCGAGCGACATCGAGAAAAATTAAAAATCAAATGCGGTGTTCCACACCTATTACCTGCAGCTAAAGAGGGCTATTGAGTCTTTCCCTCGCATGACACTGAATACCCTGCAAAAGTCCATGCCCCTTGCGAAGTTCTGCGCAGATAAACACTTTATTTATATCACTACTCTTGGAGACGAACATAAGGAAGAGCTCCAATATTACTATAAGCTCACGGAGGAGGACATGGAGGAAATAACTAAGGAATAGCCTGGAGAATTCCTAGTACCATTCGACCAGGCACAACTATCTGACCCTGACCTAATCATAAATCCTATGGTCACTCATGAAGAGTATGATGCACCCAGAAGAAGTAGAAGGAAGAAAAGGAAGAGGTACATGAGCTGAACAACGCATCAGAAGAGACTACTTCATATTCACCTGGAAGGGGAGGGGGTGACGAAGTAAACAAAGAAGAGGACAACGGGGAAGAATACAAACAGGAACAAGGTGAAGTGACTCTGCCTAAAGATCACGTCAATAAGGCTAAAGCATCTAAGAAAAGAAAGGGGTCCCCCATGAAACCCTCTTCGTGGAAGAAGCCAAAAGCTAGTAATCCCAAGTTAGAGATTATGCTCACAGTGATGAAATCAACCTCATCATCATCGTTGTATCAGTTACCTCAGAATATATTTTATAGTGCAATGAAGCAAAAAAGAATACCATGTATGACAGGATTGAGGAAGAAATGAGAGGGGTACAACAAGCCCTCCACTCTAGCCGCATAGTGTCTACTATGCCACCTTCATCTAAAGGAATTGAGTTGGGAGATGAGCCTGCTCATCTACGCAGAATAGCAGATGCGACTAAAGCTTGCCTTCTTCTTATCCAAGAAGAAAAGGAACATGCCATAGAGGCCCTGAAGCAAGCAAAGGAGGAAGCCATAGAGCAACGATGGGTTGTGCAGCAAGAAAAGCATGACCAACAAGTGAAGTTCACAAAAGATAGAGCACAAATCCAGAAGGAGAAATAATAGTTTCTCATGGAGTAGGTGGGAGTTAAAGACGTAGTCACTAGAGCACTTCACTCTATGACAGGATTAGAATAGATGGAAGAATACCTAGTGAAGAATCAAGTGGTGAAGCTTGTTGAATCTATTCAACAGCTTCAACAGAGGGTAGTATAACTAGAGTTACAAGTAGTATCAAGCACTCTATAGGAAGTGCGAGATCAGAGAGAAGAAACTGCCTGAAGCGAAGTTTAGAGAATCAAGGCATTAGCCTTGGAATGAAAACAACTCAACATTCTGAGTACACAGACTTATGACCGCCTAGCTGAGGACCCTGAACTAAGGACATTAGAGTCACAACTTCAAAAGGAAAAGAAGCAAGAAGCAATAGCGCAAGCGCAATTGAAGCCACTTTCAGTGGTTTAAAGGATGAAAAGGTCCCAAGAATAGCGCATGGTTTGGAAATAGGTCCATGACATTCAAATTAAATTCATGGAAGTGACCCAGAGGCTCCATCCATTGCAGGATGAAGCTTGCATGCTTTTTGAGGAGATTGAAGGATGAGGTGCAGAACTAGAACAAATGGTCATCACAGTGGAACAATGCTTGGCAAGACCTGTGAACGAAAAATTCATTTAAGATTTTGTCAAGCAGGAAGCTCTGGAGAAGTAGTAGGTTGAGGCAGCTCAAGACAAACTCGAGGCCTTCAAGGTAGAGTTACCCAGATCAAAGTGACTCAGGACGAGTCATAGGTGAGTGTTGAGGGCTTGTTGGCCCTTGACCAAGTTTTGGAGAACCTTGGTCATGTTTGACCACTTTTGGGACTTCGACAGGCTGGTCAAAGACTGAGCACCAGGTTGGTCGAAGATGGAGATCACGGGATATTGCCACTTTTTGCGGACTTTTTGGGTTAGGGTTTATGTAACGGGTATGGGATGTCAGCCCATGGATTTTTACCCATGTTAGGCCAATTTGGTAATGTATAAATAGAAACTAAGTGAAGTAAGTAGGGGGTGTGTGATGTTATGCTAAGTGAAAGTAATGTAAGTAGTTGAATCTATGTGATCAAAGAGCTATGTGCATACTATGTGTTGAGAAATTGAAGAGATAAGTGCAAGTGATTAGGTTTTTTGCTATACTAAGATTGGGGAAGGAGGATCTGGAGAGGTGCGCGCAGATCTCATGTCCTATGTGGAGTTGGTTTGTGGCTCTATGCATGTAATGAGATTGACATAAGATAATAAAGAAGAAGAAGAGTTGGTGGATGTAGCCCCATGCTTGGGGTGAACCATGTATATGCTGTGTTGTGGTTTCTTTGTGCATTATGGTTGATATGTTATTGATGTGATGTATGCTTAGTGCTATAATCTGATTGTTGGATGATTCTGATGTAGTATATTAGTGCCTAGTAATGTGAATGAATGCTAGATTTGATCTATTCCTTTGTGCTTAGTTCTTGGATGTGTTAAATCTTGTTGAATATCGCGTTGTTCCATAATTAGGGTTTCTTCCTGCGATGTGAATAAGAGTTGAATACTAATGAATGTTAACTACTAAGTGATCTATTAAGTATTGTGATCATAGATCTATGTCCCAAATAGGTTGTAGGCACTTGAGTCCTACAACCACCGCTACCTCTACCTCAAGTGAGACTTCATCTGCTTCGTAGGTGTTGCCAAAAGGGCTCGTAGTTAGGTTTTTGTTGGTGTGTTGTTGGTGCGTTGTTGAAGCGTTGAACCCCAGGTCTGCCCCTGTGCCAATAGGGACCATCCATCGTCAATACTGATAGGTGGCACATGATCCACAACTATGGAGCAAATCATCTTGATAATTTTTAGTTTGATATTTGAAATCTCTGAAATCCGGACACCTGGAGAGCCGAAATGAATCCTCGACCATTAGATCATCCAAAGTAAAATTCATCCATCAGATCACTCTAAAGTGGAAGGATAGGATAAGAAAATATGGAGAGCCATTAGATTTAATCCAAGGAAAATCTGCATCGCAGACAGATCGAGCCATCAATTTAAGATCATGATCAACGAACAACATTATTTTTGGGTATAAATATGCGAGGAGGTTAAGCGTTTCAGTTTGAGATTTGAAAAACTCAAAGCCCGAAGATCCGGAGATCCAAAGTATATCTCGACCATCAGATCATCCAAAGAAGATCTCAAGGGTCAGATCGTCCAAAGTAAATCTGGGTCATCTAATCCAGAAAAGACGTGGTGTAATATTTTGGACTCCGGGTAAAAACCCAAAGTAAGCCTCAATCATCTAATCCAAGAGGACATTTGGAAGACCCTGTCAGCAAGGAAACATGGCGCAATTAGACAATGACAAGTGTCAAGTTGATTCAAAACTTCAGGTATGTACAAATCACAAATCCGAGTGACACATGGCAGCTACTAGGTTCATTACATTTCATCAATTGACGTAAGTAACTGACGTCACTCCAGGAGATTTACTCTAGGATTTTTACCACTAGTAAATGCCCTAAGTCATGAAGTCCCAAATGTCAAAGTCCTGAAGTGGATACGAGTCGTCCGATCTAAATATCACTTCATATGCATTCTCAACCATTGATCTAGTATAGTGGAAGGACAGTGTAAGTGGAAGTGTTAACCGATAACAAACGGTTTCCACCTCCTATGACTTATTCAGTAGGTGACCACTCTATAGGAGAATGGAGTAGCGATCATCTTAAAGTTATGAAGTGTCAAAGTCACTTATGATCGTTGATCATGCAGGAGGGTACGTGTCAATAGATTATGAACTCTAGGAAAAAATTCTCCAGGAAAATGTGAAGGAGAAAGGTTTGAGATTTTCGAAGGCCGAAGTCCCAGAGCGGAGGATAGTCATTGGATTAAAGAGGACATGCATCGGTGGATTTTCATCTCCAAGATAAAGAAAAGGAAGGATGAAATAAATTTTAGAGTTGAAATTTCTAAACCCTAAATACCCAAAGGTATTATGACCGTCAATCCAAAAGGGACATTCATCGTTGGATCTTGGACTCCAGATGAAATTCTCTGGGAGCAAGTGGAGTTTGAGAATAAAAAATCCCAAAGCCTGAAAGGCGAAATTGATCTCGTCCATTGGTTTGGAGAGCCACATGTCACCTGATCGTTGAGAGAAAGGATCGTGCGTGGACAAAGGAAAGAAGGCAAATCCATTGATTGAATAGGAAAGATGTTAGTAGATCTTCCATTCCAGAAGATATCCAGTCAGCAGCAACAAGGTTTGAGATTTGAAACTCCTGGAGCCTGGATCATGAAGTAAATCTCAGTTGTTGATGTAGGAAGGTGAGATCCGGTCCACATACTTGAGAGGACAGATCTGAACTATCCGTTCAAGAGAACCATCAAGATCGTGACATCGACGGTCGTCCTCCATTGCAGGGCCATAACATGCATAGGTCTTAATTTTTTATGTGCGAGCTCCAATTGAAACCATAGTTTTGGAGAAAGGATGCATGGAGGCTCATAGTGAATTTCAGGGTGAAAAGTGGCTTTCCCTCAAACCGTCTATAGATGTGCCCGCAATCATGTGGTCACATGAAGCTCATATCCCAAGGTCATATCATGAAATGGAGCTAGCACTCACTAGACATAAATCGGGAAGAACCTTTTTGGATAGGAATTTGGTCACCACTAGTGGTCAACTGAAGGAAGGGGATTAGAAGCCAAAGAAGCCATAATTTACTAGTTATAACTGCCATAACAGAGTGATTGTATCAGTTAGAGAATTTGAGGAGCTGCAGGGTGATCACCAGAGGAGCTGAAGAGTCTCGAGGTAACTAACAGTGGAATGAAAACTTATCAAAGAGACAATTGACAAATGGAAAAGTGTTGAATTATATAACTGCAACATAGAGGATAACCTCAACTATGACAAAGAAGATGAAGTGTCACACTGCCAAAGAAGGAAAAGAATCTCAAGATAATCCATTGATTATGAACAGACTCAGTATAACTGCCAAAAAAGACGATGAGTTGCATGGATGATCTGGTAGTGAACTTGGCATGATAAATATAGGTAGAACATAGAAGAGATGGTTGTTGTTGTTGAGAGTGATTCATATGGGTAGAAGAATGTTGTGTGCAAGAGATGAAACACACAAAAGAGGCGTAGCACATAGAATGGAAATAAGACACAAAGCATAAAGTGCAGAAGAAGCAAGGAACATAAATTCATATCTGAGAGAGGAAGAGAAAGTCAAGGTGTGCATACAGAGACAAAGAAGAATATCAGAAAGCTTAAGAAGATGCAAGTAGGAAGACACCAATGAAGGCAGAGCGGAGAAGCATAGCAGAATAGTGATGAGACTGGTAAGTGATTGATAAATATTGTATCACTGTGATAAATTTATGAGAAGCAAAGATTTATATTTCGGGGTAGTAGGGAGGTGCTAGGGAGGATTGTTTTCCTTAGAGTTTCAAGTGGGTGCTTGAACACAGGGAGTTGTAGCTTCCATATGGTTGTAGCCATAAAAATTAGGGTGGTAGGGAGGTGAAAGGGAGAACTATTGTTTGATGTTATACAAGTTGGTTCATGTGTAGTTGGAAGTTGGTGCTTCCATCCATTTGGTGCTATAACACTCAGGGAGTTGGTGCTTCCTTCTAGTGGGTGCTAGAGAAACCAAAGAGTTGGTGCTTCCTTATAGTGGGTGCTAGAGAAACTAGAGATTTGGTGCTCTCAGCAAGTTGTTGCTTGTAAAATAGAGGTGGTATCTTTAAAAGGAGTTGGTGCTCCTAAGAATGATAATGTATAGAAAATAAAGATTACTTATCATATCAACAAGAAGATGTTTTTCCTTTTATGCGTTTCCTCAGGAAATATATGTGTCTGTATATTTCATGTGTGTGATTGATGTTGAATATTATATTGCTTACTTCCCTCCATTATTGTGATCGTCATTGAGTGTTATGTAAAGAATTTAAAATGGGCATAATTGTTTAAGCATAGTAACAACTGATTCACCCCCCCCCCTCTCAGTTGTCCAACAGAAATAGACCATTTCATCTTTCATTGGATACATTAATTCAATGATTATCTTGTATGTGAATATTGTTTCGATTAAAATTTTGTGTTAATCATTTAGACAGATTTATTAATTCATACTCAGCGGATATATTCAAACATGTGTTTTGAATGTATATATCTTTTGAATGTTTTTTATCTTTCTCAATTCATATACTATTTGAATTAATACCCGGGGATAATATTAGTTTAGTTTTATTTTCTTTAGTTCATTTTTATTTTCATTCAAATACTTCTTATTCTTAATGAGAAAACAAAATTTCCTTTCGTAGGAGTAACTTTTATGATAATTAGAATTAGTCTGTTTCTTGTAGATAACTTTGAACCTGTATATATTTATATTTCATTTTGTTATATAATAAAGGATAAAATATCTACAATCAATTAGCAAGTGTACATATTTTAGATTTAGTTTTATTTTGTAGATTAGGATAGTTATAGGTAATTAGACCTAAACCAGCCAGAATCGTCATTTACAATGGATAAGGGTCTAATCGGGATCCTTTCCGTGAAAATTCCTAAATGTTTAACATAGTCATATTTGACTATCAACACCAACGTAATTGGATAATAGAAGCACGGGATGAAAGGAAGAATGACGAAGAAGTGTGGACTCTCATTCAAAGGTTGCAGCAGGATTCCAATGCATCTAATACATTTACATGGAAAAATGATTCACTATGGTACAAAGATCGCTTATATTTATGTAAGAACTCCCAACTCAAACAAACGGTACTTTCAAATTGCACACCTCTCTTGTAGGAGGGAATTCATGATTTTTGAAAACCTACCACAAGGTTAAGAGGGAATTGTTTGGGAATGGCCTTAAAACTGATGTTCAAAGGTTTGTGGAAGAATTTTTTTTTTCCAACAAAATAAGGTGGAAATAGTTAAGACCCTTGGTCTTTTACAACCATTATCCATTTCAATTCAATGATGGGAGAAGGTTTCCATGGATTTCATCACAGGGTTACCAAAGTCTAAAGGAAAGAGTGTCATCATGGTGATTATTGATAGACTTACCAAGTACGCACACTTTTTTGCACTCTCTCATCCTTTCAAATCCAATATGGTTGTTATCGCATTCATGAAGACACTTCAAAATATACATGCAAGCCCAAATATTATTCTAAGTGAAAAAGATCCCATCTTCACTGGACATTTTTGGACAAAATTATTTTCTTGTTTGGGTACTCAATTGGCTCATAGCTCATCTTATCATCCTCAATCTAATGGACAAACTGAGATAGTGAACAAATGTCTGGAAGGATACCTTCATTTCTTTGTCTATGATAAATAAACACAATGGTTCAAGTGGTTACCCTTGGTAGAATGGTGGTGTAAAAATTCCTTTCATACTACAACAAAAATGACACCATTTATGGCGCTTTATGGATGTCACCCACCATCCATCACTTCTTCTCTAAAAGAAAAATATAATTTTCAAGAAATGAAAAATCACATCGAGAATCGACAATAAGTTCTCCAACTCTTAAAGGATAGCCTTACCATGGCATAAAATCACATGAAACAACAAGTAGATCAACATCGTAGTGAAAGTAGTTTCGAAGTAGGGTATTGGGTATTTTTAAAACTACAACCATACAAATAGATTTCCCTCAAGAAATATAAGAAGAATAATTCACAAAAGTACTATGGCCCTTATAAGGTGTTGCAAAATATTGGTACTATGTCATAAAAATTAGAGTTTCTTGCATCTTCACGAGTACACCTTGTTTTCCATGTTCCATGCTTAAATAAGGTTATAGGTAACAATATCCCAGTTCAAACTATATTTCCAGAACTTGATGAGGAAGGAAAAATCATATTGGATCCTGAATCTATCGTTGACACAATAATTCACCAACTGAGGAATAGATCAATTTCAGAGTATCTCATTAAGTGGAAGAAACTACCTACTGAAGATTACACGTGGGAAGATGAGTCCTTTATACAAAAGAATCCAAAACTACTCAAGTGTTCAGTAAAACACTTGTCTAAAGGGGAGGGGCTTGTTAATCCCTAATTCGTGGTACATTACCCTTTAATTGGGGTATATTACATTAGTATTGTTATTTTATTCATGTCGTTTTAGGTCCATTAGTTGTAATTGTACCTCCTAGTCTCATATATACCAAGAAGACCTTTTCATTTGGAATCATATGGTAATTATGAATTCATATGATGTATAAGGAGGTTTCCCCCTCAAAGAGGCTTATTATCTAAATTTATCTCTTTGTCAAGGCATTGAGTACTTATTATGATGTTTTTTTGCTATTTTGATATTTGGTTCTTAACATGATTATTTAAAGGAAACTGTACAAATATGAATTTTAGCATAGCATACCATCCACAATCAAATGGGTAGATAGAGAGAATCAGCCAAGTGATTGAGGACATGTTAAGAATGGATGTGATGGATAATCCATCTAAGTGAGAATATTATTTACATTTGGTTGAGCTTATCTATAATAATGGGTATCGAGCCTCATTGAAGATGAGCCCATTTGAAGCTTTGTATGGTAGAAAATGCAATACTCCAGTGAGTTGGGACAACTCAACAGACATAGTAGTACTTGGACTGGAATTACTAAAGTATATGGAAGACTAGATGGTTGAAATTAAGGAGAATTTGAAATTAGCACAAGATAGATAGAAGCGTTATGCAGATAAGAACATGACAGTTCGAGAATTTAAAGTGGGAGAGAATGTGATTTTGAAATTAAATCCCAAGAAGATCTCATTGAATTTGGGCAGTTGTACAAAGCTAGCATTTAGATTTTTTGGTCCATTTGAGATATTGGACAGAATAGGGAAAGTTGCATGCATGCTTGCATTACCTTATTCCATGGATGTGCATAATGAATTTTATGTCGCTTTGCTGAAAAACTATGTACATGATCCTAACCATGTTATTCATTGGAATTTGATTCAGGTGGAGCAAGAAGGAGACTTTCATGCCCAATTGGAGTGCATATTGGACAAAAATTCAAAAGTCTCTGGAATCGAGTCATAGAACTGGTAAAAGTTTAGTGGACCTGCTACAACACTGAAGCTGATACTTGGGAGAACGAAAATGTCATGCGGGAAGAGTACCCCCAACATTTTGAACAATTTGAAATTTCAATTTATGTTTTGTATATTCACTGAGGAAAGTGCCAAAATAATGTGGGGGGATGTAATACCCCTATTTAGAGTCTCCATATTAAATGATGTATTTTTTTATTTTATAAAAGGATGGATCACCTAAACAATTAAAAGAGGCCAAAGTGCCTAGGAATTGTAATGATTTTATCATTATTAATAATAAAAATACATCATTGGTTATTAGACGAACAAGGACAAGAGTTATTGGGGGCTATGATTCCATGAGAGAGGGAAATTAAGGGGATAAGTATTTTTATTATATTGTATTTACCCATAATTTTTTAAATTGAGATAAGTGGTTACATGAGCTTCTCGGGGAAGGCCATGTGGTTCTTGATTTCCAAGTAAATATATAAACCCATCTTTGGGGTGTTTGGGGGGTTCAAACTCTTCATTATGTTCACTCTCTCCATTCACTCTTTCATTTATTCATTATTCCTAATTCATTCTTGTTCTTGGTTGGGACATGGGGGCAAATTGTTTAGGAAGAAGCCATTGTTTGTTGGATGTAATAATGACTAGTGTATTCCAACCATGAATTAATTCTTTCATGTCTGAGATGCATTGTCATGTGTTAATGTTTGTTCATGGCTATGAATCTTGAGAGTCCCAACATGGAGATTATTGACCAGAAGCATCGCAGCCCTAGAAAATAGTGGACATCCCGAGGGACTGTGTGGAAGTGAAGGGGGTTCATTGTCTTTGGGTGGTGCAAGAAGGAGATGAGAGAGTTGGTGTACTTTGGATTGTTGTGTGTTGAGAAACCTATGAGAGCTTAAGTGTTGACTGGTTTGGGAAGTTGGGTGTCATCCTAGAAGCCATCCTTGTGGATTCATAGCCCTGGTTTGAGGGTGAAATTGTTGTTGAGACTTGGAATAGTAGTGTCTATGGTTGGTTCGAACGTCCTTGGTCTGCAGCCATTTGGTGATTGAATTCATTTAAGATAAGTTCTCTCTGTCATGGTTTCCTTTTATTGTATATTTATTTCCATTTTGTATTAATTATTATCTTTGAATCTCGTATTTATAATATGTTTTTTTTTTTTTTTTATTGTGCATGGCATAATATTCATTTATTTTATGTTGTAGCATGAATCGTAATTACTACATGTGAGTATTTCATGATTATTTATTAATTAAATGTTATCAAAATTTGAAATCAGTTTTGAAGTGTGTTTTTGAAGTATCATATCCAACCTATGGGTGGCCAGGTGACGCATACCCCCTTATCCTAGATCCTCATATTAGGATCTGCAAAGGATCTTTTTCTCTCTTCTGGCCCAAAGTGCTCAACCGACCCTTCTCTTTCCCTTTCGGGAAATCTGCACCCACAAACAACCTTGAGAAATTTTCTCCTTATACTTTGAAAGATTGGACTTCACATTTTCACGAGTCCTGTGGCCGAGTGTCGTGTCTTCTCAGACACCCGAAACCCAAAATTCTGACACTTGGCCTTCCCTCTCTCTATCTCGTCTTTCTCCCTATCATGATTTCAGGAGTCGCAATGTCATGCAACTCATCCCCTCAACCTCCGAAGTTCCGATTCCCACATTACCGAAACTTCGATGTTCAGTCACCAAAATAAATCGACGACTGTGATTCCCCGTTCGATCCAACGGTCAGCGCGATTTTGTGTATCGAGAGTTCGAGACTCTCGATGCCAAAAACCTCATGTCAACACAAACTCCAAATTCTTGAATCCAGATATCCCATACTGCTATTCCTTTCTAGTCTTTCCACCTTTTGGTGATTTCAGAACTTCTGTTCCTGAAATGCGAGGGTCTCCTATCTTCAGGATTTGCGAAATGTCGAACCCTGATAAGCCGATGGACTTTCCTATCAGGATTTTCCCCGAACTCTAGGATTTCTTCCACGCGTCCTCCTATGATGGACGATCCTCAATCATTTCGCTATTTCGCGAAATCAAATGCCAAAATGATATGCATCCTGTCCTCTTGATCCCTGAAATCCCGACATGTGAAATGCCGACAGATTCTTGATCACCGTCACGTGTCTCAACACTCGAATGGTCCTGATTGAGTTTGGGATTTCATGACTTGAAATTCCCCGATGTCACAATTTCTCTGTCAACTCGAAACCACAGTAGTTGAAATACCGATGGGTTCTTGATCTCCACGATGTGTCCTAGTGAATGGACAGGTCATATCAAATTCAGGGTTTTCACTATGAAGTGACCTGATCTCCTGTCCTCAAGGCTTCCAATATCCTGAATTTTGAAATCCCGATATCCCGATGCCTTTTGGGACTTTCTCTCTATTTGTAAGGTTTTAAACCCCGTGCAACCCCTGTCAGATCCCACGACTGACGGGTATCTAAATGAGGTCCAATGGCTCACGATCTCCTGATCTTGAAACTTTGGAAACATTCGTAACCCCCCTTGCTTCTCTGTCAGATCATATGGCTGGCGGGACTTCGCAAATTCTCTACAGAGAATTTCGACCATTTGTCTCTTCCCTTGAGAACTTCCACGAAATTTAAACACAATATTTCTCTGCATGGAACTTGTCCTCCTACAGCACGATGTCACTGTACCTCCTTTCAATTCTTCAAGGCACTTAACCTCTTTCTTCCCTTCAACGACTTCGAAGGTTCAAACCCTTCTGAGGTTTTCCACGACTTCAAATCTTTCAGAAAAAATCCTGTTGGCACTCCTTACATCAGACCTTCAAACACTTTTGAGTGTTGAACTCCTTTCAAATCTACGCACTCCCTGCAACAACAGTCTCTCAACAAGTCATCCAAGTTACAAAACCCTGAAGCTTCACTCGACCTGCACACACTTTGCATGGTTTCTGTGCCTAATTTCACTTTTGAGGAAATGAGGACAAAAGCTAACCTATATGAGCTTTCAGAGACAAACCTCTGAACCCTTTGTCAACGCACTCCTTGTAGACAATTCAACTGCACTCCTTGCAGGAACTCTCGCTCAGACAAAGAAACAATTGAAACTCATTTCCTAACTCTTTCTCTCTCAGACTTCAAACATAATCCTAAAATCATTCATACACAACATAGAAAGCAAATGTATAACAGAAAGAGTAAAACCATGAACATACCATTCATCATACACATACAAGAAACAAATACAACGCCATCAATCTGAATTAAGACTTCTTCTATTAACTCAAATCTCTATACATGGGTGTTTTTCAAACACGGTTTCTCTATTCCAGCTCTGTATGCTCTTTCATTTTGGTAATGTTCTTCACTATCATACAATAATAAAATGAGGGTGTCTATATCTGTTTTCCCTCCTCTCCTAAAACTGTCTAATCTAAGAATTCAAAGATACCTACTAACATAAATGCCTTCTTAGTCCTTCAGACGAGAGTGGGTCGCTCAAGGTATGATTACAATCTATAAGTATGCCTCTCCTTAACTATTACATTTACGTCTGGGGCATCCATCTTCAAAATTTTTTAAACAATTCATCATGTGCCCAAAATGCATTGGCACTTGCCCCACGCTCGCTTGACATTGGCGATTCTCCTGCATCATACTCCCTCACTTGAAAATTTTCATGGGCTCCTGTCCATGAGCTCTCGCACAGTCTGTCCATGCTTCTGAATCTATGCTTCATTCTCCCAGCTGGCATCTTCAACTGGATGTCCTTTCCACTTGACCAAGTATTCAAAGTATTGCTTTCTTCTGGTCTTCTTGTTAACTCTTTTGTCTAGTATGCTTTCCATCTGTGGCTTCTCTGCAACAGGCATCTACTTTGCCCATTGGATCTCTAGTTGTTCATCACTTGTTCCTTCTTCCTCAATTTTGTATGGGTACAAATCTGAGACATTGAATATCGGAGAAATTTCGATCCGATCAGGTAATTCAATCTCAGAAGCATTTGCCCCAAATTTTTTTAAGACCCTACATGGTCTGATCTTCTTCATCTTCAGTTTGTTATATGTCCCCTTCCGGAATGTTTCCTTTGTCAGATGTGTAAGAATCAAATCACCAACTTCAAATTGAAGTTGTCTCCTTTGTTTATCTACTCTACACTTATACTCTTGGCTCAAGTTTTGTAAACTCTCCTTCACCTGGCTGTGAAGTTCCTTCAACGCCTCTGTGAAATCTTCTGCACTAGCGCTCCTAGTCGCAATCTATTCTGAATCCATCAGCTTAGAAATTCCTCTCGGCTGCATGCCATAAACAATTTGAAATGGACTTTGTCCTGTGCTTTTGTTGATTGAATCATTATAAGAAAATTCCACCTGTGGTAATATGTTGTCCCACTGGCTGTGGTGTTCTGTCACCAAGCTCCTCAGCAAGTCTCCTAAACTCATGTTCACGACTTCTATCTGTCCATCCGTCTGAGGATGATAAGCTGAACTAAATGATAAATTTGTTCCCAACTTTTTCCATAAGGTTCTCCAGAAGTGTCCTATGAACTTAGTGTCTCAATCCAAAACTATGCTCCTTGGTAAGCCGTGAAGTTGAATGACTTCTTTGAAAAACAAATTCGCAAGGTGAGTTGCGTCACTATTTTTCTGACATGGTATGAAGTGTGCCATTTTGGAAAATCTATCCACTACCACAAATATTGAGTCAAACCCTCTTTGTGTTCTTGGCAACCCCAATATGAAGTCCATGCTGACTACATCCCACGACTTCTTAGGTATGGGCAATGGTTGATAAAATCCCGCATTCTGCGTCTTTCCTTTCGAATGCTGACAAATTATGCATCTGTCTACAAATATTTTGATGTCTTCTCGCATTCCTGGCCAAAAATATGACTCATTCAACTTTGCGAATGTCTTTTCATGACTGAAATGTCTGGCCAATCCTCCACTATGTTTCTCCTTCAGCAAATTCTCCCTCATGGAGCATTTTGGAATACAAAGTTGATTACCCTTAAACAGTAATCCTTATTGGATCATGTATTCTGCCCATTGGCATCTATCTCTAAGAATTGGATTCCCAGTTGCTTCGTACGCCTCTTTAAAATCTGGATCAACTTGATACATCTCCTTGAGATCATCAAAACCCAACGTTTTGACTCTGAACTCATGCAATAGCAAACATTTCCTCCTCAAAGCATCAGCAACTTTGTTAGCAGATCCAAAAATATGTTTAATTACAAAAGTAAAGTTCTTCATGTATTCAACCCATTTAACATGTCTTTGATTCAACTTCTCCTATTGAGTCACAAATTGCAATGCATGATTGTCATTATATAAGACAAACTCTTTAGGAATTAAGTAATGTCTCCATTTCTTCAATGGTTGTATAATAGCATAGAACTCCTTGTCATAAGTGGAGTATTTCACTTTGGCTTCATTTAGCTTTTCACTGAAGTATGCTATCGGCCTATCTTCTTGGCTTAAGACTTCCCCTATTGCAAATCCACTTACATCACATTTCACTTGAAATGTCTTTTTGAAATCCAGCAACACCAAAATTGGTTGTTCTGTAATTTTCTTTTTCAACAAATTGAATCTTTTCTCAGCCTCTTCTATCCAGTGAAAAGACTTATGTCTCTTCTTCACTTTGTCCATCATCGGTGCACTAATTCCACTAAAATTATTTATGAAATTCCGGTAGAAACTAGCCAATCCATGAAAACTTCTCACCTCAAATATGCTCTTCGATGATGGCCAATTCTTGATCACCTCCACTTTATCTGGATCCATCCTCAATTTATCTGCAGAAATAACAAAACCCAAATAAATGAGTTTTGTCTTCATGAATGAGGATTTCTTCATGTTTATCAACAGCTTCTCCTACTGTAATCTATTCATCACTGTAGTTAAGTGTTTCAGATGCTCTGCCTCTGTTTTACTGAAGATCGGTATGTCATCCAGATACACAATGACAAATTTTCCGATGGACTCCTTCAGGACTTCATTCATCAACCTCATGAAGGTACTTGGCATGTTCATTAAACCAAATGGCATAACAAGCCATTCATACAACCCTTCATTAGTCTTGAAGGTTGTCTTACATTCATCACCTTCTCTCATACGAATCTGGTGATAACTGCTTTTCAAATCAATCTTCGAAAAAAAAATTGCTCCACTTAAGCAATCCATCAGATCATCCATCCTTGGCAATGGAAATCTGTACCTGATGGTTACCTTGTTGATCGCTCTCGAGTCAGTACACATCCTCCAACCTTTGTCTTTCTTTGGATTGAGTACTGTCAGAACAACATATGGACTCAATCTTTCTCTAACCAACCCTTTGTCCAACAAATCCTGGACTTGTCTTTTGACCTCTTCATTCTCCTACAACATTAATCTAGACGCTTCTTTATTTGGAAAACTAGCTCTAGGTATGAGATCAATATGATGACTCACACTTTTGATCGGTGGCAACGAACAAGGTAGTTCGTCGACTACTATTTCAGCAAACTCTTCCAGCAGTTCCTGAACCTCTTCTGGTAAATCATCTACCCTTGTGCTGGTTAAAACAATCTTTGGCTTCCTGACCACAATGAATTGTGATTCCTCCTTCTTCTTAACCTCTATAATAAGTTCCTTCCTACTCATGAGAAGTACAATGTTGCTTACTTCAGGTTTCACCTCCTTATCTTTGATTGGAAGCAACATGTGAGTTCTCCCATTCTTCTCTAGGGTGTATGTGTTCTTTCTTCCATCATGAATCACATTTTTGTCATATTGCCATGGTGTACCCAATAATAGATGACAAACATCCATGGGAATAAAATCACAAAGTATCTCATCATTATATCCTCCTATCTTAAATTCAACTAAACATTGTTTAGTGACATTAACTTGATGTCCTTCTTGTAGCCATGAAACTCTATATGGACTTGGATGTTCAATCATCTCTAGCTCCAACTTTTCTACCATCTCGGTAGAAACGAGATTATCTGTGCTACCACTGTCCACAATGACCTTTCATACCATGTCCTTGGTTTTGCAAGCAGTCCGAAAAAGATTGTTCCTTTGTACTAGATTTTCCACCTCCTTCTCTGGTGTTAAGAGAGTTTTTCGCATCATCAACGATCTTACACCTTCAACATATTCTGCCTCAACATTCTGCCTCTGTGCTTTGGCAATGTGAGTCTCTCCTTCCTCTTTCTTCTTGTCTAGACATTCATAAGATTTGTGTCCATTCTTTCCACATGTGAAGAACTTTATCACTCCACCTCTTCCTCTTCCTCTACCTCTAGTATGAGGAAAAGTGTTTTTATCAACATACTCTCCTTTCTGATCAGCATACTGCCTTCTCTGTCCATCATATTTCCCTTTCTGTGAGATTCCACCTCTCTCAATCTGAGGTTTGTTCCATTCTTCCTTATGTTTCTGATTTCTATCTTGGGCAACTGATTTGCCTCTGGCTTAACTTCTGCCTTGGCCTCTCTGACCTTGTTTTCGTCTCAACTTATCTTCAGCTTTTAGAGCCATCTGATAAGCATCGTCCACCATTCATATGGTCATCATGCTCATCTCATCCTAAATGTCATATCTTAGGCCATTCATGTACCTGGTAACCTTTTCATCATTGCTTTCCTGATGACCTGCCCTGATGTTCAGCCTATAGAATTCTTCAGTATATTCCTTCATTGTCATAAGCTTCTGTCTCAAATTTTGCATTCTTCGAAATAGATTAATCTAGTAATCCCTGGGGATGAATTTTGCCTTCATCTTTGCAATCATCCTATCCCAACTCTTGATTTTTTGCTTGCCTTTGTAGCGTCTGTCAGCTTGTAGTTCATCCCACCACAATGTTGCATGTCCTTTCAATCTTGTGATAGCATGTCTGACCTTCTTGTTTTCCTCGACATCTTCATAGTAAAAATAAGTGTCTAGATATCTAATATAGTCTAGAAGCTCTTCAACATCCAGGTTTCCCTCATATACTGGGATGTCCAATTTTTTCCCTATCACCCATCCTTGCAACAACCCTGAGTAGGCGATCATTTGCTGCATCTTCAGCTACAAATTCTTCCCCTTCATGTTCAGCTTCATTTTCACTTTCAGAATCACTAAGATCCCCAGCACCAGTTGTGCGCCTCTGTGCTGTCTCCATGTCCTCAAGTCTGGCGCGTAAATCATGCATCTCTCTTGCCATGGCTGGGTCAGGCATCTGCCTACCTCTTCTTCTTGGTATTTCCCTTTCTTCTGGAGGATTAGGTGTTTTCCTGTCCCTTCTTCTTGGCGGCATGGTGAATCTTCCTGTGCTCTGATACCACACTTGACGCAGACCCCCTTCTCCTAGATCCACAGATCAGGATCTGCACAAGATCTTTTTCTTTCTTTTGGCCCAAAGTGCTCAACTGGCCCTTCTATTTCCCTTTCAGGAAATATGCACCCACAAACAACCTTGAGAAATTTTCTCCTTATACTTTGGAAGATCAGACTTCACATTTTCGCGAGTCCTGTGGCCGAGTCGCTTTTCTTCTCAGACCCTCGAACCCTGAAATTATGACACGTGGCCTTTCCTCTCTCTCTCTCATCTTTCTCCTTATCATGATTTCAAGAGTCACAATGTCATGAAACTCATCCCCTCAACCTACCAAATATCGATTCCCACATTACCGAAACTCCAACGATCGGTCACCAAAATATATCGACGCCTGTGATTCCCCATTCGATACAATGGTCAGAGCGATTTCGCGTATCGGGAATTCAAGACTCTTGACACCAAAAACCTCATGTCAACACAAACTCTGAATTCCTGAATCTTGATATCTCGTACTGCTATTCCTTTCCAGGCTTTCCACCTTTTTGTGATTTCAGAACTTCCATTCCTGAAATGCGAGGGTCTCTTATCTTTAGGATTTGTGAAATGTTGAACCCCGTTAAGCCAATGGACTTTCCTATCGGGATTTTTCCTGAACTCTAGGATTTCCGCCATGCATCCTCCTATGATGGATGGTCCTCAACGAAATCAAATTCTGAAATGCTCTGCATCCTATCCTCTTGATCCCCGAAATCCCGACATGTGAAATTCTGACGGATTCTTGATCACCGCCACGTGTCTCAACAGACGAACGGTCCTGATTCAGTTTGGGATTTCATGACTTGCGATTCCCCAATGTCACAATTTCTCTGTCAACTCGAAACCTCAGTAGCTGAAATACCAACGGGTTCTTGATATCCGCCACATGTCCCAGTGAATGGATGGCTCAGATCAAATTTGGGGTTTTCACTATGAAGTGACCCGATCTCCTGTCCTCGAGGCTTTCGATATCCCGAATTCCAAAATCCTGATATACCGACACCTTTCGGGACTTTCGCTCTGTTTGTGAGGGTTTAACCCCTGTGCAACTCCTATCAGATCCCACGACTGGAGGGTATCTAAGTGAGGTCTGATGGCTCACGATCTCTTGAGCTTGAAACTTTGGAAACAATCATAACCCCCCTTGCTTCTCTGTCAGATCGGACGGCTGGTGGGACTTCACAAATTCTCTACTGAGAATTTTGATCGTTTGTCTCTTCCCTTGAGAACTTCTGTGAAATTTAAACAAAATATTTCTCTGCATGGAACTTGTCCTCTTGTAGCACGATGTCACTACACCTCCTTTCAATTCTTCAAGGCACTTAACCTCTTTCTTCCCTTCGAGGACTTCAAAGGTTCAAACCCTTCTGAGGTTTTCCACGACTTCGAATCTTTCGAAAAAACTCTGGCTGGCACTCCTTGTGGCAGACCTTCAAACACTTTCGAGTGTTGAACTCCTTTCGACTGTGCGCACTCTGTGTAGCAGTAGTCTCTCAACAAGTCATCCAAGTTACAAACCCCTGAAGCTTCACTCAGCCTGCGCACACTTTGCACAGCTCCTATGCCTAACTGCACTTTTGAGGAAATGAGGACAAAAGCTAACCTATTTGAACTTTCAGAGACAAACCTCTGAACCCTTTGTCAATGCACTCCTTGTGGACAATTCAACTGCACTCCTTGCAGGAACTCTCGCTCAGAGAGAGAAACAATTGAAACTCATTTCCTAACTCTTTCTCTCTCAGACTTCAAACATAATCTTGAAATCATTCATACACAACATAGAAAAAAAATGTATAACAGAAAGAGTAAAACCATGAACATACCATTCAACATACACATACAAGAAACAAATACAACGCCGTGAATCTGAATTGAGACTTCTTCTATTAACTCAAATCTCTGTACATGGGTGTTTTTCAAACATATTTTCTCTGTTTCAGCTCTGTATGCTCTTTCCTTTTGGTAATGTTATTCACTATCATACAATAATACAATGAGGGTGTCTATATCCGTTTTCCCTCCGCTCCTAAAAATGTCTAATCTGAGAATTCAAAGATACCTACTAACACAAATTCCTTCTTAGTCCTTCATACGAGAGCGGGTCACTCAAGGTCTGATTACAATCTATAAGTACACCTCTCCTTAACTATTACATTTACATTTGGCGCATCCATCTTCAAAAGTTTTTAAACAATTCATCATGTGCCCAAAATGCGTTGGTGCTTGACCCACGCTCGCTTGACATTGGTAATTCTCCTGCATCACCAGATACGTTACAATTACTAACCTTCATGGAGAATATCTCAATTACCCTATTATGGACAAGAAAGCATGTTATCTATAGGGTTGTTAAACACTTTAGGTCCTATATTTTTAAAAACCATACTAAAGTGATAGCTCCTCACCCTGTATCTGGCCATTGTTTATTTAACAAGGATTAGGGGAACAAAGAGGAAATTGGATGATAACCATCCAATATGACCTTCAATTCATTTTTTCTCATATTTTTCATGGGTAAGGACTGTGTAAAATAAAACAAAAAATTGAAAGATTATATCTTAAAGGAAGAAGAGGGATGGGATAATGAATTCTCATTTCACACCAATGAAATCCTCTTTGTTCTAGAAAATGTAGACTCATAGTATGTTGATTTGACATATTTCCTACACCATGGGACTTTTCCAAGTCATATGGCCTCGAAATAAAAAAAAGGATTTATGTTTAAAGTCTTCCCAATACAAGCATATAAATGGAATTCTTTAATGAAAAAAAATTGAGGTAGTATTTCTTAGATATCTAGAAAAGGATAATGTTGAAAAGGTTCTAAAATATCTCCATGATGTACTAGCTAGAGGTCATTTCATTGGTGACACCATAACTCACAATATTTTGAGAGATTGATATTGTTTCCCTACTTTTTTTCAAAATGTTCACGCTTAAGTGCAAAAGTGTAAATATGTCAACTAAGTGGGGAAAGAGAGAAGAACAAATTAATACCCTTGAAACCTATCTGAATCAATAGACCTTTTTTGTAGTGGGGAGTTGGTATTATAGGAGAAATAAACCCACATTTGTTGAAACCACACAAGTACATCTTAACTACGAAAATTTACTTTACCTAGTGGGTTGAGGCCATGTTGTTGACACAAGTGAATGAAAGGGTGGTTATCAAATTCCTAGAGCAACATTTGATCACTAGGTTTGGAATCCCTTCAGTCATTATGTTTGACAATGCTTCATACTTTTCTTCTCTACGACTATCTAAATTCACTTTAGATAAGGGAAGAATTCTTATATATTCAACGAATTACTATTATCCATAATTTAATGGAGTATTTGAGTCAACAAATAAGAATTTGATTCATATTCTTAAAAAGACTATAGTTGAAAACCATAGAAACTGGAATAAAGTTTTATCCAATGTGTTTTGGGATGATAAAGTCCCACCTAAGGAAGCATTGGGAACTTCTCCTTACTATTTTGTTTATAGGTAAGAAGTGATTCTCCCACCAAGCATGTATTTCCATCATTACAATTATCCTAAGCTCCAAGGGAATAGTGTTCTTCCAAGCTCTACAATGCTTTGGAATAGGGTGGAACCTATTATGAAAAAAATAGACAATTATGAAAATAGTCGAAGAGAAATAAAATTGTGAAGACAAAAGGTGGTGTCTAAGGACACCATTACACCACCTAAAAAAAGTGCATTGTGATCAAACCATCACAATGCATATTGGACCTTGATATATTTATATGATATCACTTTGATCACTTGATTACTTGATGATAATGAACCAAGGGGTATGTTATTTATATCCTCGAGATATAACCAACTTCAATGAAATCAGGAAGATCTTGTCCACATATAAGCATTGATTGTTATAGTTGACTTTGTCAAATCTACACTATCAAGTTAGCTTGATAGGGATGCTTGACCTAAACATCTAACTCATAGTTGATTACTTTGTTTGTCAATCCACCACCCAACTACATTGTACTACTGGTCAACTATTTGATCGAAAAGAATGTTGACTACTCTACCAAATGATGTAGATATATGGTCAAACACTCGACTAAATGTATCCATGCAATGT
>JZKD02S0192506.1:870359-884489 GCA_000966675.3 Picea glauca | reverse complement strand
ACTGAACCCTTTTGCTTGAGATTTATCAATTGGCTAAAGAAGGTATTTCTCCTTGTATCCTCATAGTGTGCTATCATTTATTCCATGAAAATTGTCCAAGTGATGAGTGATTTGCAAGAACAAAGCCATTGATACCATACAAATTGATTAGGTTCTAAATATAAAGAATCAATTCGTACCTTTTGTGTATGTGGCACATTATGGAGATCAAACAATTGCTCCATCTAAAGTATCCATGTGATTGGGTCCTTGCCATCAAACTTCCTCATATCAATCGTAGGAACGTGGTTGGTATTCAAGCCAAAGTTGGAGTTTCTCCATTCTTGATTCACCTTCCTTGTGTCCTTATCATGAATTTCATGGGATGCATTTTCACTTTCAGGTGTCTTCTTTGTTATGAAATTTTTCAATACTTACATGATCTCCCCTTTTAAAGCATCAATATTAGTATCCAACTTAGCTTCCATTGAATCCATCTTCTTTTGTAGTTCATTTATATCCCTACGCATTTATTCACCTTCATCAAGAGTCCAAGTAGGATTTTCTGAAGGCTTATTTTGTGTAGAAGGTTCCTTTTATGGTGGCATGTTGGCCAAGTATCACTTTTGAACCTTGATTTTGAGGTGGTTCTACTAGATAATATTTCTTCTGTTGTATTTCCTAAGTTTCATCCCTTTGGGGTATGAAAATTTCTTTTATGTAGTTCTATGAATATTTATTCTCTGCAATTCCATAGGTCTAATCAAAATTGGATGTGCCAAGTGGAATTTACGGTAATTTCCCCACAACTTGCCGATTTTTGGCCTTTCCAGAAGATCTCACTTGTATAGCATGCACTACACAAAATGATTGATATAAAATTCTAAAACTCACACCAGAAATACTACAGACTTTCCACGATCCAATGAAACCATTCCCACTCAATTTGGATACTCTAGGAAGAAGTTATGATTGTTTTACCTGGAACAACCTCTTGAGACTGGTCAATAGGATTAGTCATATACCCTATCTTACAAAGGGTTTATATACAAATTTAAGATGACCCAGAAGCTAAATTTTTTACCACAGATACCTTACTTATTTCTGTAAATAGCCTTTGGATTTCAGGGTATGAAATGTTACATAAAAGGTTTTATAGAGAAAATGTCACAATGACTCAGTTCATGATGATTCCAAAACCTTATCTTGTACATGTTGTATCTCCGAAAGTATAAGGCCTCAGGAGCTGAATATTTAACCCAAGGTACCTTGATCTATATACTAAATACCCTCCAAGACGTTTCTTTTGAAACATTGTAGAAAAAAATTTATAGCTAAAATTCCAAGGTGTTTCAAATGTAGTAGCGAAACCCCAAGACCTTGAACTTTGATACCATATGTTAAGAACCAAATATCAATATAGTATAGAAAAACCTCAGAAAAAGTACTCAATGCCTTGAAAAAGAGGCAATTTTAGATAATAAGCCTCTTTGAGGGGGCAACCTCCTTTTACCCACTTAATTGTTCAAATACAAGATGATTCAAAATGAAAATGTCTTCTTGGTATATATAGGATACTAGGAGGTATAATTACAGCTAATGGCCTAAAGCTGACATAAATAAAATAACATTACTAATATAATATGCCCCAATTAAGGGGTAATGAGCCAATATTAGGTATTAACACTATATGTGTTAACTGAGCAACAGAAAACAAATTGGTACTAAGGTTTGACACATGATAAACGTCAAAACTCCTCCCATGTTGACAGGTAACATCACCCTCACCATCAATGTCCAAAGAAATATCATCAAAAACACAGATCTTACTCCTTCATCCAAGGACGTGAACAAGGAAGAATCCTTAGCCATGTGATGAGTGCACCCAAAGTCAACTATCCATTCATTATGTGCAAAATGATATATAAAGTCTTGAGAAGTTTCAACTTGGAAGGTGAAATTATCAGTGGGTCAGTGTACAACTGACACATATCCTTCAATTTGTTTAACCTTCTCCTCTATGTTGTCTCTCTTCTTATAGAAAATTTTCTCCATGTAACATCTCGCTCTACCGAGAACACTTTTATTGACTTTCTCTTTGAGGAAACTTGTGTGCAAGTCATCCGGTTATGGTACATTGTGATTTCATTTCGATTATGGATTATACATGATAATGATGTTGTGTTTTGACTTATTGTTATTGGATATATATGTATTAACATATGTTATTGATGATTTTTTCTAAGTGTGTAGGACACATGAAAAATTATGGATGTTGATGGCATCAATGGACTTCCTTGCACTCTCGATTGAGTCAGGGATTGGATTGTATTTTGTTTGAGAATTTAATTTTATGCACATGTGACATATGATTGATTATAGTATGATTTATGTATATGGATCATTGATAGTGTTTTTGTCAATGGATGCAAGTTGATGATGTTTGCTAATCCGACTCACATAAGGAGTAAGGGGCCATGCATAGAAACCAAACATTGAGGGAGAGCTGTGGCACCATCCCTGTCAAAACCTACTAGCACTCCCATTGTGGTATGAATTGTAAGTTAACGATTACTTAGTTTGAGAGGTCCATGATGTTGTGAGGGAAGACTGAGACAGTCGCTCACGAATATTTTAAAGAGTGTGCAATAAGGTGGATTCCTTATTCCTTGGAAGCCTTTAGTCTCTCACAAGGTCGAATGAGTGGAGTGTTGACTCCAAGGGTCGGAGAAAATTCCAAAACCAGTCAAAGGTGAGTGGCACCCTTGGAGCACGGAGTGGTGTCTTGAAGGGCACGTTGTGTAATTAAAAACTTGATTCAATATATCTAGGTGGCATAGAAAACATTGAAATGATGAGACCTTGTTGGATTAAAATAATTAATTAAACAATGACTTTATTAATTATAAATCTGAATAAAATTCTAAGCCTCATTATAAGTTTAGTTATGGGACTAAATTAAAATATTAAATAAATTAAAATAATTGAGATAAATCAATTTAAGGAAAAAGTGAGAAAAAAAATCTAAAGATTGGATAAAATGCACATGTGTGCATGAAAATAATAAAAAGGGATTTTTAAAAACAGAAAGAAATAAAATATGAGAGAATAGGTGTACACATAGAATAATATCTAGGATCAAGCCACCACTAGTCTAACTAGAATAAGACTCATATTCGAAATCTAACTAAGATTTAGTTAGGAAACATTCATTAAATGAAAATCTGGGGAACAAAGGGACACCTAAGAGTGAAAATAGGAACACATTGGGGAATGTGAGGGAAATTAACTTTTTAAATAAAATAAAATTGGTAATTACTTGTGCAACCTGGGGAGAGTGTGACAAGTGTATTGGTGAATAATCCTAATTAAATTAATTAAAAATTTAATTAATTGTGCATGTGGACATGTGTCAATGAGGAAATTTCTATAAAAAAATTGGTGTAGAAGGGAAATGGATCTCAATTATTATTGGTAAGTTTATGTTGTTGGACTGTGTTTTACTTGTGAGAGTTGGGATACCAAGCTTGGAAAAAGAGTGGAAGCTCTTCCTTGCGAGGAAAGATTGGAGCTATTTTTTTGGTTTCTCATGTGTGGCCCCTTTGCGGCTCGGGGGGCTAAGGTGGAAGAAGAGTACCCCTAGCGTTGGCTGGGAGGTACCAGTGAAGTCTTGGATTCACATGCAAAGGGAAGAACGTAGAGAAATTTCCATATTAAAGATCATCATCAAACTGCATTTTTCCTTGGTCACGGTATTTCACTATTTCTCTATTATTATGTGTATACAATGTTAAATTGTTACTATAGATGTATGGGAAGATGGTTTAATTATTGTTTTTAAAAGAAAATATAAATGTTACAATACATTAACCCATACCTCATACCTAGATTGAATTTGAATAATTTTAAGCATGCTAGTCTATCAAGTTCTCTAAAAGCAAGTTTGTTATAGCTTATCAAATACTGAAGATTTTCGTAGCTGTAGATTCATTTTATGTCATTGGAGTCATGAAAGAGTATTTCAGTCACTGTGTTTTTTTTTTTTAATTTATATTTGGTCATTGGTGTGGGAATGTCATTGATCCTTAATTTAATGGGCCATGTTCTAGATTTGTAATAAAATTTTAGGAATTTATTATTAAAAAATGGAATGATATTTGTGTTTATACACTCCCTTATTTTATGAATTCCATTCATTGGAAATGTATGATGTTGCGATTAAGAATTGGATTAATTTTCTCCTCTGTCATTTCAAGTCTTAGTAGTTGATTGATTATATCTGGCGAACGAATCTCACTGTTTACAGTTCCTCTAAAGAAATATGGCTTTGTTGTGACTGTCTCTCTCTTTACCAGCGATGAGGTTTTCTTTTAAAAGTTGGAACTTTTATCCTATTGTGTCGAGTCTTCATAACAAATGTTTGCAATAAATTTCACTATGGATAGTGTTAAAATAATTCCATTAATTGATGTTGGAATTTGATGAATACAATTTATTTACAGTTTTAGTGGAGGAATGGATAATCTGTCATTAATAAAATGGAGTTGGGGTACTATATTAAAATATCTTCAAAAATGATTGGTATGAGTAAAGGGTACAAATGTATTTATGCATCATATAAATTGTGTCACGAGAATTCACAATTCGGTTGATTAGTTGAGTGTATTTTTGTAATTGTGTAGGTGGAATATATTTAATCTTATTTGAAGTTAGAAGAGTAACATTAATAAGTAAGAAGAAGTAATATTGTTGTTTATTTTGGTATACTTTTATTTGAGTGTAGTTAGCTTAGATAATGATGTTGTTTATTATTGTTCATTATTGTTTATTTTGTTGCTCATAGTTATCTAGTGTGTGGATTATAATACTAACATGTTATACTAATAGCGATGATTTTGTAATGGAATAAAACTAGACATTGAGTATCTCTTATGATGTGAAATTGGTATAATGAATTGACAAATTTTTTTCTAGTATAATCAGTTATTTAACGAAATCAAATACGTTACGATTATTTTCTTTATTCTTAAATTCTAGTCATTAGGCTAGGTTAGAAGTTGGTTATGGAATTAGATATCTCCTTGTTCCTCAAAACATTCTCCAATCCTATGATGTTTAATGGTCAAACTCAATCAGATGAATCTTGGACTTGAACATTGATTATGTGTCTTGGAGGTCCTAACCTTGCAGGGTAGGATGGGTGGATAGACATGTTGTTATCTTTATGTGATATGGTTGATCCATGAATAACAATGATGTTGTATTCTGATTTTTTATGTAGTGATGTGTTGAGATTAGAGTGTGTAAGTATTGATGTATTTTAATGTTGCATGTCACTTGTTCTATATTATGTTTTTCACAAAAAAATTTACCTCTACATTACTCAATGACATTTGATGTCGTAACAGAGGGGACATTACATATGCTATCAAAGTAGGTTCAACCCTGACATTGGGTCGTTACGCCTTCCACTATGTTATATAAATGATTAAATTATATCACTAATTAAAGTTTGAAATTGTACATAGAGGCAATCATGGTTAGAGGATGCAGTGGAAGTAGACAATGTGGTGTTGGAGGAAGAAGTGTGACACCTCCAATAGTATCCATACTAGAAGGGTATAACCCCCAAGGAGATGCGAAGGTTACTGAACATGAGTAGGTTGTTGTGGGAGATGTGGTAGGTATGATGAGATCCTTCCAAAGGATATCAGAGGCATTAATGAACCACCTTGATCGAGATGAGGGTAGAGCATCTATACCCAATGAGGGTTCACAGTGCGCTCTAGCTCATAGTAGTAGTATACACAGCGAACTCAAGAAGGTGAAGTTTCCCAAGTTCATGGGTGCCATAGATGGCTCAGCTGTCGAGGCATGGTTGGAGAACATGGCTATGTGATTCACACTTCATGATTACACCTTCAACATGAAAGCCTGCATGGAGGTATTTTAGTTGAACGGGAGTGATCTTTGTATGGTGGAAGATGCTCCTACCTCAGCTAAACATGGTCATTGAGGATGTGTCATGGGATTTGTTCGAGGAACGGTTCCAGGAGAGGTACTTGTTTGAGGAATTCATTGAGCATCAACTTAATGAGTTCAACACCTTACAACAGGGTGGTCATATGGTGCTATAGTATGAGGCCATATTTATGGAGTTACTAAAGTATGCACCACATATGAACATGGAGAAGTTAAATGTCGTCAAGTTTGTGTTCGGCCATAACTTCAAAATTCATGCGAAGGTGAGGATTATAATGCATTAGACGTTGCACGATACAGTTCATCAAGCCATCATAGTTGAGGAAGAGTTGAATAGTAGGGGTCATGCTACAAATCATTTTAGACAGACTGGACCGACATCATCAGGAGCGCAACAACATCAGAAACCAATCAGACATACTTCAAGGCATCGAGATACGCATGGAAGACCTATGTTCATGAAACCACGAAGACAAACTCCTCAACAGAGTACTCCTTATAGAGGACCACAACCACAACATCAACGTCATCCATAGCAGCAGTAGTAGTTTAGGCTTGTTCAATAGAATAGAACAGAATCACAGATTGCTAGACCAACAACTTATACTTTAGGGACTAGGAGCATTGGATCGAAGAATGGATATTGGACTTGTGGAGAGAAACATTACCACTAAGATAGTCTGATTGAGAAGGAGAGAGTGGCCAGATCATTAGGACCCACTACAGTTAAATATTTAGGAAGGGCCCACATGATACATGCAGCGGTGAACAACTGCCATACCAAGCACCACTTCATTGTGCTTGAGACATCAAGTACAATTGTCAACTAAAATTTTAGTATATCGATAGATCCAAGTGGTACAGAGCATTTTATATCTAATTCAGCGCTTAAGAGAATTAAGGTAAAGATAGTCAAGCAGGATGAGTTCAGGTATGTAGAAATGGGATCAGGGGCCAAACAAAAGGTTGGAGGAAAGGTTACAAACTATAGAATTAACTTGGGAGACTTTGTAATGAAGGTATAACTTTATTTCACAATCTAAGGATATTATGACATAGTGATTGGTATGGACTGGATAGAATCGCATGATGCAATACTTAGCTATAAGATGAAACGATTAGGTTTGATGGATGATTTGGGATAGAGTAGACTGATTGTAGGAAGGATCTAGGGGGTGTCCTTGAGATTTATTTCTTCTCTAAAGCTACAGAAGAGTATGCACAAGGGATGCAAACTATATGAAATCCTAGCACTAAATGAAAAGGGCAAGGCAAAAGGATTAGAAAACCTTGTGGTAGTACAAGAATTTGTCAACGTGTTTCCAGAAGAGTTACTGGGTTTTCCACCCAAAAGAGAGTTGGAGTTTACAATAGACTTAAAACCTAGAACTAAACCGATAACGAGAATGCTATATCAGATGTCAACGCCTAAATTACAAGAGTTGAAAATTCAATTGAAATAATTGTTGGACTTGGGAATTATACATCCAAGTGTGTTGTCTTGCGGTGCACCAATTATTTTCAGGAGAAACAAGGATCGATCGTGGAGGCTTTGTACTGACTATCATTGATTGAACAAAGAGAAGATCAAGAACCAGTATCTGTTGCCAAGAGTAGATGATTTGTTTGACCAGATGAAGGGAGCGATGTTGTTTTAAAATATTGACTTGAGATCATGATATCACCAATAACAAATTAAAGAAGAAGATATACCTAAGACCACATTTAAGATGAGGTTCGAACACTGTGATTTTATACTTTTACCATTCGTATGAATGAATGCCTCAGGCATATTCATGAGTTTGATGAATGGGGTGTTCCATGAATACTTGGATAAGTTTGTTCAAGTATTTATCGATGACATATTGATTTATTCTTGGATGAAATAAAAGAATGGTGAACATTTAAGATTGATCCTACTGTGTCTATGAGAAAACAAATTGTATGGAAAATTGTTAGGGACCTAGCCCCTCATGTAGGTAGAATAATATATTCCGATATAATAAAGGTAAACATTAATAAGGCCTAGCAATAAGGAAGAATAAGTCGAATGTAATAAGACCTAATAGAAGCTTCTTATTCTAGAAGGATCTTCCTATAGATGGTTATTTTGATAGACATATTTGGTATAATTAGGAGTCAAGGGTATGAGATATATTGTCTTGGATATTATTGTAATAGAGATCTTCTCTGCTAGAGGTTTCCCCCTCGAAGAGGTAAGTGAACATTTCTCTCAGCAATCGAAGTGCTCTTTCTAGTGTTATTCTGCTATCATTTTCATGTTATTGTGGTGTTGTTATGGTTATATTGTTGTTTATCTTCCATTTATAGCATTTTATTTATGTTTTGCATACTTTTTATATCTGGAATATTACAAGTGGTATCAAAGCACTTTCCTCGGCAGAAAATTGTGGGTTAATTTTTTTCAGGGTAGAGAGGTATTCTGGCATCTTTAAGCTATAGAGATCTATCGTTATGTGCATAAACCCACTATTGGGGATTCATACACGTAGTAAATACAAGTGGTACTTAAGCGCACATTTGATGGCCACCCTTGTAACTCATGTTGGTACCCCTTCGAGTGGTAGCGCATCAAACAACACCTGTATACAAATTGGCCTAGATTTCCTGAAGCCCTCTTTAGATAAACCTATCAGTCAGTTGACTTCTATATATCCATCGAGCACAACACTCGAGAAGATACTCTTTATTACCTGGGTAGTCGAGTAGTACAACTAAAGGCACGGTCTAGCCTCCTTACTTGGTGCCCTGAGATATTGGGTCGATTACTACTGTTGGACCCCATACATATATCCGAGATCTATAGAATAGGGAAAACCCTTGAATACCTAACCCTTGGGGATGGAAACAAAAAAAATAAAACAAACAAAATATATCACCACAAAACTATGTTCAAGTTTCCAAATCACTACACATTTCTTCCTGGTTAAGCATTTGGGAATTTCATCACTGCACTATTCTTTAGACCGGATTATAACTCCGCAGGTGTAAAATAAAAGTCTGAAATTTTTGCACCATTATGTAAGACCTATTCCATTGGATTTATCTCTTCTCCCTTATTACATTCATACCTATCATTTTTCAGAAAAATATTTGACTCCACTCACCCCTTTTCGGTTCCCTCATCATCATGGCCCATTCCCATAGCCAAGACTTGGAAGCTCACTTCAATACCTTGCAATCTAATTTCACAGAGACCCAACAAGAAGTGAGACATCTCAGTGCTAATATTTCCACCATCAATAAAAACATGCATTCCTCCATCGTCGCCTCAATCATGAAACTCAAAGAAGACCTCAAACAAGACATGACTACCCAGCTTGAATTTGTTGCTTCAATGATATGCACCAAGCTGCATGTCCTTGCAAATCCCCCTTTATCTGACCCACCTTTGCATACCAAAGATGAAACTTCCTCTCATTCCCATAATTTTCAATCCCATCACTTTCACCATGACCTGCGCCTTCCGCGGGTGAATGTGACCAAATTTGATGGCTCGGGACCCATTGGTTGGGTAATTCAAATGGAACAATATTTGTCTTTGTACGACATTACAAATGATTTGGAAAAACTTCGGCATGGTGTTCTCCATCTAGATCAAGAACGTTGGCAATGGTCACAATGGAGAAAAACTTCCCATCAAGGGTATGTTTCTTGGACACACTTTGTCACAGAGATTTATGAATGATTTTACACTGACACCAACCATTTAGGCCATTTGACAAAGTTGAAACAATCTAGCATAGTAGAAGACTTTATAGTTTCTTTTGAGCGACTGGATTTTCGTACAGAGGGCATATCTGATGATTTTTTTCGAGAATGTTTTATCAGTGGCCTCAAGGATGAGATTCATGCCCATGTCCTCGTGGCTCAGCCTCAGAGTTGGGTGGAGGCTACTAAATGAGATAAGTAAGCACAACAAGTTGTCTCTTCTCAAAACCAGAAACCCTCCTTTATTTCTTGCACTAAGCCAGTAAGTCCCACTCCTCCTTCTACTCCACTAAAGATCCAAAAATTGACCAAGGCCGAAATGGATGAATGCCAACTCAAAGGCCTTTGTTATAATTGTGATGACAAATATTTTCTAGGACACAAGTGTATGGAACAAAATATTTTTATGGTCATCTCAGAGGATGTTTCGGAAGAGGATATTGAAGCTCCCCTTGTGTCTGAGTCAGTAGAACCAACCATTTCCCTAAATGCTCTCACGGGATTCTCTGCTCCCCAAACCCTCAAACTAATTGGCTACATCAAGCATAGGAAGGTCATTATTCTTGTTGATAGTGGAAGCACCCATAATTTTGTTCATCGCCACATTGCACAAGAAACTAATTTCTATATCCATGTAGTCAATAATTTACAAATCATGATTGCCAATGGAGGGTCCATGAAATGTGGAGGGCGTTGTGAAAATGTGTGTCTCCAAATTGGTGACTACCATCTGAAATCCCATATGTTTGATATCGACATGGGAGGTTGTGACATTGTGTTGGGTGCAGACTGGATAAGGACTTTGGGTCCCATTCTCATGGATTTTAAGGAGTTAACCATGCAATTTGACCAGGAGGGCCAGCAATATAAGTTCAAATGCATCATCGTTGGTTCCCCTGAGATCATTAGTTCCCATCGCATGGAAAAGCTACTCAAAAAGGTCATTCGGGCATTATTTCCCAACTCCATGCCATACAAGCAACTGAGACACCCTCTGTGCTGCGGGACCTCCAATCCATCCTCTCTAAACATGAAGTGATTTTTTCCACTCAACGGGGACTCCCTCCTTCCCTTGGTGTTCATGATCATTCGATTCCCATTGTCCCAGGAATCCTTCCTCCCAATATATGTCCCTATCGTCACCCCTCTTCCCAAAAAATTGAAATTGAGAAAATGGTTAAAGAACTACTTAACGTGGGTGTTATCCACCCTAGTACGAGCCCCTACTCTTCTCTTGTGGTTATGATCATGAAGAAAGAAGGCTCTTGGTGCATGTGTCCTTATTTTTGTGCCCTCAAAAAACTCACCATTAAATACAAACTTCCCATTCATGTCATTGAGGACCTCTTGGACGAATTGTGTGGTGCCCAGTTCTTTACTAAACTTGATCTTTGTTCTGGCTACCACCAGATTCATATGAAAGAGGTAGACATTCCTAAGACTTCCTTTAGAAATCATGAGGGCCACTATGATTTTTTTTTTATGCCCTTTGGTTTGTGTAATGCTCTCTCCACTTTCCAAAGCCTCATGAATCATGTCTTTTGTCCTTTTCTCGAAATATTATTTTTACCAATCAAAGATTAATTGCTTGGGACATATCATATATCATATATGGTGAAGGTATCATTGTGGATATAGCAAAGGTAGAGTCTATTATGGAATGGAAAGCATCGAAAAATGTACAATAAGTACGCATCTTTATGGGTTTAGTAGGTAATACCGACGATTCATCGAAGGTTTTTCAAAGATAGCAAATCTGATCAGGGAATTGCAGAAGAAGAACAAGAAGTTTGTATGGACTAAGAAATGCACAGAAGCATTTAAAAATCTCAAAGAGTGGTTGACGATAGCGCCGATACTAAAGGTCCCCGACATGGAAAAATATTTATTGGTATGCATGAATGCATACAAGGAAGGTTTAGGTAGAGTTTTGATGCAAGATGGTCGAGGGATCGCTTACATTTCAAGGAAATTGAGAAATCATGAGAAGAACTACGCAACACATGAATTGGAGTTATTGGAAATTGTATATGACTTGATATTTTGGAGACACTATCTGATTGGAAGAAAAATCAAATTAAAGACAGATCACTGTGGATTGGAGCATATGTTTATAGAGAGTGACTTGAACGCATGACAAATTCGTTGGTCAGAATTACTTAGCGAATACAAATTTGAGATTACTTACATTAAATGAATGGTGAATAGAGTGGTAGATGTGTTGAGTCGAAGACCACGCATATTCTCGGTAATACCTCTTAAGATGAATCTTCAAGAAAAGATTCTAACTTTACAGATGGACGATGATTGGTACAAGGCTGTTAAGGATAATATTGGACAAGATACCATGATGGTACCGAAGTATAAAGGTTATTCATTAGACAATGATGTATTATTGAGATTATATAGAAGAATTTATGTGTCGCCTAATGATGAACTAAGAATTTTGATCTTAAGTGAAGTGCATCGAGTAGTATACATGTCTCATCCGAGAGTCATGAAGATGAAGGAATACCTTAAGTCTTTATTCTTCTAGAAGGGAATGAAATCATACATAGTTATTTATGTGGCAAGTATCTAGAATGTCAACAAGTGAAGGATGAACATAGACATATAGTAGGATTGTGACAACCACACGTTATTCTAGAATCTAAATGGAAGGTCATTTCAATGTACTTTATTGTTGGATTACCACTGATGGAAAGGAGGAACGATTCAATTTTCATGGTAGTAGACACTCTGATGAATAGTGCACACTTTATTCCAGTACGTATGACATATTAGGCACCAAACATCACGGGATTGTTTGTCAGGGAGATTGTGAGATTACATGGAGTACTAATAAGGATCATATATGATAGAGGATCAGTGTTTATAAGATGATTTTGGACCAGATTCCAAGAGGCCTTGGGAATGCAAGAGAATTTTGGTACAACGTATCACCCTAAGAAGAAAAACAGAGAGAACAAACTAGATTTTGGAGGATATGTTTTGTATGTATGTAATGGACCAATAGAAACGTTGGGAATATTTCTTTCCACTAATGGAGTTTGCATACAACAACATCTATCAACGTATGATTAAGATGACATCGTTTGAGTTTCTTTATATACGACTATGTCGGATGTCATTGATTTTGGATTGACTAGAGGATAGGGTCATGGTAGGACCAAAAGTGATTCAATAAATGGAAGAACAAATGAAATCGATAAAACAGACAATTAAAGAAGGACAAGATCAACAGAAGAGTTATGTTGATGTGCATCACATTGACCGCAGTTATGAAGTTAGTGATAGAGTTTTCTTATGGGTAAAACCGCAAAAGAGTTCGATAAAGTTTGGAAAGGGTGTCAAACTCTCTCCTAGGTTTGTGGGACCTTTCAAAGTTGTAGAAAAGAAAGAACTTGTGGCTTATCGACTAGACTTGCCTGATTCTTTGAGGCGTATGCACGATGTATTTCATGTATCTATTTTGAGACATTATATTAGTGATCCTTCACATGTTGTTGTCATGATTTCTTTGCAGGTGTTGGATGAGGGTGCTCTCATGGTGGAGCTAATCTACATTTTGGACCATCACATTCGAATGCTACGACGTCAAATATTCAATCAAGTCAAGGTCTAGTGGGACAACTATACTGCGCACTCAACTACCTAGGAGGACGCATATCAAATGTGTCAATAGTTTCCTTACTTATTTGATAGATTAGACATATACATCTATGTCAGACACTTTTAATTACTTGCATTTATATACTGTACAAACTTCGAGATGAAGTTTAAAACAAGAGGGGGCATATGTAACATCCCGCTCTTCCAAGCACACTTTTATTGACTTATTCTTTGAGGACACTTGGGTGCAAGTGATCTGATTATGGTACATTGTGATTTTGTTTCGATTATGGATTATACATGATGATGATGTTTTGTTGTGACTTATTTTTATTGGATATATATATGTATTGACAGATGCTATTGACGAGTTTTCTTGAGTGTGCAGGACACATGACAGATTATGGATGCTAATGGAATCAATGGAATTCCTTAGACTCCGGATTGAGTCAGGGAGTGTATTGTATTTGGTTTGGTATTTCAGTTTCTGCACATGTGACATATGATTGATTATAGTATGATTTATGTATATGTATCATTGATAGTTTTATTTTCAATGGATGAAAGTTGACGATGCTTTCTAATCTGACTCACTAAAGGAGCAAAGGGGTCATGCACAGAAACCAGACATTAAGGGAGAGGTATGGCAGTGTCCCTATCACAACCTACTAACACTCTCATCATGGTCTGAACTATACGTTAACGATTACTGTAGTGTACCAATTGCTCTGATACCAATTTGTAGTGTACCAATTTAAAGAACCAAGAGGTTTAACGCGCTCTTGTAATATTCTGTACACTCTTTTAATAATAAACACAGGCCAA
>JZKD02S0192506.1:831114-842763 GCA_000966675.3 Picea glauca | reverse complement strand
ATTTAATATTGCTTGAAAATTTGATTTAGTAAAGTTGTTTATTCTATTATATCAGGAAGAATTGATGTTTAAGTATGGTTGATGAATTTATTCTTGAATTTCCGCTTATGATTGGATTAATGGGATTTAGATATCTCCTTGTTTCTCATAACACTAGTTAGTCCTCAGACCTTAAATGGTCAAAATAAATCAAATGAATTCTAGAATTAAGGGTTGATTATGTGTCTTGGAGGTCCTAACCATGAAAGATAGGTTAGACGCTTCCTATGTTATCTTTATGAGATATGGTTGATTGAATAATAGTGATGATGCTTTCAGTTGATAATGATAAAATTGATTGTGTAGTTATTAATATATGTTATGACACATTTCACGTCCTAACGTTTGTTTTCAAAAAAAATTACCTCTTTTATACTCACTATTTGTTATACTCACTATTTATTGTTGTAACGAAAGATTTAAGATTTGTAAAAAAAATTAGAATTTTTTTTTTTTTGGGTGGGTATGTATGAACTTGATTCCTTTATATTCATTTAATGCAAGCAACATTCAAACCTCGATAGCACGTGGATCAGGTTAATATTCAGGGCATTTCTTAGATAATCGCAGAGTACGATCTTCATGTGTAATGGTTCAAAAGTAATTGTTGTACTCAGACTCGCCCTTAACTTTTTCGATCCTCGGTTCCTCTAAAGAAATCTGGCTTTGTTGTAACTGTCTCTCTTTACTAGTGATAAGGTTTTCTTTTAAAAGTTCGAACTTTTATCCTATTGTGTCTGGCCTTCCTAGAACTTTCCACCTTCCATTTCTTAAAAACTTTACTTATCTACGCTAATTTGCAGTGTATGTAAATTTTTATAGCAATTATAAACTTGTATGGGTACGTGTGGCTCCAATTTTCGAGATATCGGTGGTTATAATTGGTATAGACAACTTAAACATTATTTAATGTTAGTCCCTTCCTCTTGATCAGACCAACTATGAAGTTGACATAAATTTCATTATGGGAAATTTAATGCTTATTCATTTCTTAATACAGTTATGGTAGTTCCATTTAATAATTTTATTGGCTTGATGATAAAGTTATTATCTTGGTTAATATTCACATGTTTATGGTACAGTGATCAAATATGAGTAATATGGAATAAAAACTTCAATTCTAAAAGATTGATGATTAGTGGGATGATGGATCTTTTTAATTAGTTAAGGATATGATGAGATTGTGGTGTTGATCCCTTAAATCCTTAAAAAAGGGGGGGTTTATAAAGTAATGTTATAGTAAATGTAGAATTCTTCATAACAAATGTTTGCAATAAATTTCAATATGGATAGTGTTAAAACAATTTCATTAATTGATGTTGGAATTTGATGAATACAATTTATTTGCCTTTTTAGTGGAGGAATGGATAATTTGTCATTAATAAAATGGAGTTGGGGTATTATACTAAAATTACTTAAAAACGATTGGTATGAGTAAAGGGTACAAACGTCTTTACGCATCATGTAAATTATATCACAAGAATTCACAATTTGGTTGATTAGTTGAGTGTCTTTTTGTAATTGTGTAGGTGGAATATATTTAATCTTATTTGAAGTTAGAAGAGTAGAATTAATAAGTAAGAAGAAGTAATATTATTGCTTAATCGGGTATACTTTAGTTAGCTTAGGTAATCATGTTGTTTATTATTGTTTATTTCATTGTTCATAGTTATTTGGTGTGTGGATTATAATACTAACATGTTATATTAATAGCGATGATTTTGTAATGGAATAAAACTAGACATTGAGTATCTCTTATGATGTGAAATTGGTATAATGAATTGACAAATTTTGTATTATTTAATGAAATCAAATACGTTGTGATTATGTTCTTTACTGTTGAAATCTATTCATGATGCTAGGTTAGAAGTTGGTTATGGAATTAGATATCTCCTTATTCCTCAGAACAGTCACTAGTCATGAGATCTTTAATGGTCCAACTCACTCAGATGAATCTTGGACTCGAGCGTTGATTATGTGTCTTGGAGGTCCTAACCTTGTAGGGTAGGATGGGTGGATAGACATGTTGTTATCTTTATGTGATATGGTTGATCCATGAATAAAAGTAATGTTTTATTCTGATTTTTTATGTAGTGATGTGTTGAGATTAGAATGTGTAAGTATTGATGTATGTTAATGCCGAATGTCACTTGTTCTATCTGATGTTTTTCAAAAATAACGTTTACCTCTACATTACTCAATAACATTTGATTTTGTAACGGAGGGGCCATTACATATGGTATCCAAGCGAGTTCAACCATGTGACATTGGGACATTATGCCTTCCACTGTGTTAAATAAATGATTAGATTATATCGCTAATTAAAGTTTGAAATTGTACATACATGTAATCATGGTTAGAGGATGCAAGTGAAGTAGACGATGTGGTGTTGGAAAAAGAGGTGTGACACCTCCGACAATATCCATGCTAGAAGGGTATAACCCCCAGGGAGATGAGCAGGTTATTGAACATGAGCAGGTTGTTGTGGGAGATGTGGTAGGTATGATGAGATCCTTCCAAAGGATATCAGAGGCATTGATGAACGACCTTGATTGAGATGAGGGTAGAGCATCTATACCCAATGAGGGTTCACAATGCGCTGCAGCTGGTAGTAGTAGTATACACAAAGAACTCGATAAAGTGAAGTTTCTCGAATTCATGGGTTCCACAGACGGCTCAGCCACCAAGGCATGGTTGGAGAACATGGCTATGTGATTCACACTTCATGATTACACCTCGAACATGTAATTTGGCATGGAATTATTTCGGTTGAACATGATTTCTCTTCAATGGTGGAAGATGACCCTACCTCAACTAACCATGGATGTTGAAGATGTGTCATGGGAGTTGTTGAAGGACTGGTTCTGGGAGAGGTACCTGTTTAAGGAATTCATTGAGCTTCAATTTAATGAGTTCAACGCGTTACGACAAGGTGGTCGTACGGTGCCATAATATGAGGCCATGCTTATGGAGCTACTTAGGTATGCACCACATCTGAACACAGAGAATTTAAAGTTCGTCAAGCTTGTGTTCAACCTTAACTTCAACATTCGTGTGAAGGTGAGGATTCTAATGCCTCAGATGTTACTCGATGCAGTTCAGAAGGACCTCATAGCTGAGGAAGAGATAAATAGCGGGGGTCATGGTACAAATACTTCTAGACAGACTAGACTGACATCATCAAGAGCGTAGCAACATCAAACACCAACTGAACAAACTTCAGGGCATCGAGATACGCCCAAAGGACCAATGTTCACAACACCACGGTGACAGACTCCTCAACAGAGGAATCCTTACAAAGGACCATAGTAGCAACATTAGCGTCATTCACAATAGCAACAATAGTTTAAGCATGTTCAATAGAACATACCAAAATCACGGATTGCTAGTCCAATAGATTCTACTTCGAGGACCAGGAGCATTGGACCGAAGAATGGATTTTGGACATGTGGAGAGCCACATTACTAGCAATATTGTTTGATTGAGAAGGCAAGAGAGGCTAAATCATTAGGACCCGCTACAATTGGAGATTTGGGCAAGGCCCATAGGATACATGCAGTGGTGAACAACCGCCAGGTCGAACACCAGTCCACTATGCTCGAGACATCAGGTACAATCATCGACCAAAATTTTAGTATATTGATATATCTAGGTTCTACAGAGAGTTTTATATCTAGTGCACTACTTAAGATAATTAAGGTAAATATAATCAAGTAGGACTAGTTTAGGTATGTAGAAATGGCATTGGGGGCCAAACATAAGGTTGGAGGAAAGGTTACAGATTGTAGCATTAACTTCAGAGACTTTGTATTGAAGATCGATATTTATGTCACGATCTTAGGATTTTATGACATAGTGATTAGTATGGACTGGCTAGAAATACATGATGTGATACTTAACTATAAGATGAAACAGTTAGGTTTGATAAATGATTTGGGACAGAGTAGACTGATTGTAGGAAGGAGACAGGGGGTGTCCTTGAGATGTATTTCTTCCCTAAATATATTGAAGAGTATGCACATGGGATGCAAACTATATGCAATCCTAGCACTAAATGAAAAGGAAAGGTGAAAGGATTAGAAAACCTTCTGGTAGTACAAGAATTTGTCGACTTGTTTCTAGAAGAGTTACCAAGTTTTTCACCTGAAAGTGATTTGGAGTTTACAATAGACTTAAAACTTGGAACTGAACCGATAGTGAGAACACCATATCAGATGTCAATGCCTAATTACAGGAGTTGAAACTTCAATTTAAATAATTTTTGGACTTGGGACTTATACGTCTAAGTGTGTCGCCTTGGGGTGGGGGGTGCACCAGTTATTTTCATGAGAAAGAGGAATGGATCATGGAGACTTTGTACTAACTATCGTCAATTGAACAAAGAGAAAATCAAGAACCAATATTTGTTGCCAAGAATAAATTATTTGTTTGACTAGATGAAGGGATCGATGATGTTTTAGAATATTGACTTGAGATCAGGATATCACCAATTACAAATTAAATAATAAGATATCCCTAATACCACATTTAAGACATTAACGAACTCCATGGGCGTATTCATTAGTTTGATGAATGGGATGTTTCGTGAATACTTGGATAAGGTTTTTCAAGTATTTATCGATGACATATTGATTTATTCTCAGATGAAAGAAAATCATGATGAACATTTAAGATTAGTCCTACAATGTCTACAAGAAAACAAATTGTATGGAAAATTATCAAAATGTTCTTTTAAACAATCGAAGATTCATTACTTGGGATATATCATATCTAGTGAAGGTATCGTTGTGAATCTAGAAAAGGTAGAGGCTATTATGGAATGGCCAGCATCGAAAAATGTACAATAAGTACACAACGTTATGGGTTTAGTGGAATATTACTGACGATTCGTCAAACATTTTTCGAAGATAGAAAATATGATCATGGAGTTGTAGGAGAAGAACAAGAAGCTCGTATGGACTCAGAATTGCATGGAAGAATTTCAAAATATCAAAGAGTGGTTGACGACATTGTCGATACTAAATTTCCCCAACATGGACAAATAATTCTTGGTATGCACAAACACATCCAAGGAAGTTTTAGGTAGAGTTTTGATGCAAGACAGTTGAGTGATTACTTACATTTCAAGGAAATTGAGAAAGCACGAGGAGAAATATGCAATGCATGAATTGGATTTATTGGCAATTGTATATGCCTTGAGATTTTGGAGACACTATATGATTGGACGAAAAACAAATTAAAGATAGATCACTATGGATTAGAGCATATATTTACACATAGTGACTTGAACACACAACAAAGGAATTTGTCAGAATTACTTAGCGAATATGAATTTAAGATTACTTTCATTAAAGGAATGGTGAAGAGAGTGGAAGATGCATTGATTTGAAGACCACGCATATTATCGGTAATACTGCTTAAGATGAATATTCGAGAAAAGGTTATAACTTTACAAATAGACGATGATTGGTACAAGGACATTAAGGATAATATTGGACAAGATACCATGATTGTACTGAAGTATGAAGGTTATTCATTAGACAATGATGGATTGTTGAGATTATACAGAAGAATCTATGTACCGCCTAATTAGGAATTAATAAATTTGATCTTAAGTGAAGTGCATCGAGAATTATACATGGATCATCCAGGAGTCACGAAGATGAAGGAAGACCTTAATACTTTATTCTTCTATAAGAGAATGAAAGAATACATAGTTGGTTACGTGGAGAGATGTATAGAATGTCAGCAAGTGAAGGTTGAACGTAGACATATAGTAGGATTTTTACAACCATGCATTATTCCGGAATCGAAATGGAAGGTCATTTCGATGGACTTTATAATTGGATTACCATTGATGGAAAGGAGGCACGATTCAATTTTTGTGGTAGTAGACACTCTAACAAAGAGTGCATAATTTATTCCAGTACGTTCAACGTATCAGGCGTAATACATCATGAGAGTTTTTGTCAGTGATATTGCGAGATTACATGGAGTACCACGAAGGATCGTATTCGATCGAGGATCTGTGTTTATAAGACAATTTTGGACCAATTTCCAAGAGGTCATGGGAATGAAAGAGAAACGCGGTACAATGTATCACCCTAAGACAGACGAAAAAACATAGAGAACGAACTAGATTTTGGAGGATATGTTGCATATGTACGTAATGGACCGACAGAGACATTGGAACTATGTTTTGCCACTAGTGTAGTTTTCATACAACAACAACTATTAGCGTATGATTAATATGGCATCGTTTGAGTTTTTTTACGGATGACCGTGTCGAACATCGTTGAGTTGGGATTGACTTGAGGATAGTGTCCTAGTAGGACCAGAAATGATTCAAGAAATGGACGATTAGATGCAATCGATAAAATAGAGGTTTAAATAAGAACAAGTTTGACAAAAGAGTTATGTTGATGTGCATCACATTGACCATAGTTATGAAGTTGGTGACAGAGTTTTCTTACGGGAAAAACCACAAAAGAGTTTGATCAAGTTTGGAAAGGGTGATAAACTCTCTCCTAGGTTTGTGGGACCTTTCAAAGTTGTGGAAAAGAAAGGACTCGTGGCTTATCGACTAGCCTTGCTTGATTCTTTAAGGCATATGCACAATGAATTCCATGTATCTATTTTGAGACATTATATTAGTGATCCTTCACATGTTGTTGCCATGATTTCTTTGCAGGTGTCGGATAAGGGTGCTCTCATGGTGGAGCTAATCCACATTTTGGACCACTGCATTTGACAACTACGACATTGAATAGTCGATCAAGTCAAGTTCTAGTGGGACAACTATAGTCCACATTTGACTACATAGGAGGACGCATATGACATGCGTCAACAATTTCCTTACTTATTTGACAGATTAGACATATAGATCTATGTCATATACTTTTAATTTCTTTCATTTATAAACTATACAAACTTCGGGATGAAGTTTAAAACAAGAGGGGGTGCATGTAACACCCCACTCTACAGAGCTCACTTTTATTGACATATTCTTTGTGGACACTTGTGTGCAACTGATCTGATTATGGTACATTGTGATTTTGTTTCGATTATGGATTATACATGATAATGATGTTGTGTTGTGACTTATTGTTATTGGATATATATATATATATATATATATATATATATATTGGTAGATGTTATTGACAAGTTTTCTTGAGTGTTTAGGACACATGACAGATTATGGATGTTGATGGAATCAATGGACTTCCTTGGACTCTGGATTGATTCAGGGAGTGGATTGTATTTTGTTTGAGTATTTCATTTTCCGCACATGTGACATATGATTGATTATAGTATGATTTATGTATATGGATCATTGACAGTGTTTTTTTCAATGGATCCAGGCTGACGATGCTTGTTAATATGACTCAAAAATGGAGTAAAGGGGTCATGCACAGAAACCAGACATTGAGGGAGAGGTGTGGTAGTGTCCCTGCCACATCCTAATAGGACTCCCATCATGGTTTGAAATGTAGTTAAAGGTTACCTAGTTCTATAGGTCCACGTTGTCATGAGTTTGGACTGAGACAGTCGTTCATGAAGATTCTAAGGAGCGTGCAATAAGGAAAAGTCCTTATTCCTTAGAATCCCTTAGTCTCTCACAAGGTCGACCGAGTGGAGTGTTGAATCCAAGGGTCGGACAAAATTCCAAAACTAGTCAAAGGCGAGTGGAAACTTTGGAGCATGAAGATGCATCTTGAAGGGCACATCACATAATTAAAACTGTAAGTCAATAAATCTAGGTGGCCTGGAAAACATTGAAATGATTAGACCTTGTTGGATTAAAATAATTAATTAAACAATGAATTTATTAATTATAAAGCCCAATAAAAGTCTAAGCCTAGTTATAAGACTAAGCCTAAGTTCAAGTTTAGTTAGGGGACTAAATTAAAGAATAGAGATAAATCAATCTAAGGAAAAAGTGAGAAAAAAATCTAAAGATTGGATAAAATGCACATGTGTGCATGACAATAATAAAAAGGGACTTTTAAAAATGGAAAAAATAAATATGAGAGAATAGGTGTACACATAGAATAGTATCTAGGATCAAGCTACCTCTATTCTAACTATAAGAAGACTCTTATTCAAACTCTAACTAATATATAGTTAGGAGACACTCATTAAATGAGAATATGGGGAACAAAGGGACACCTAAGAGAAAAAATAGGAACACATTGGGGAATGTGAGGGAACATGACTTTTTAAATAAATTAAAGTTTTTGATTAATTGTACAAATTAGGGAGAGTGTGACAACTATATGGGTAAAATAATCCTAATTAAATTAATTAAAAAGTTAATTAATTGTCCATGTGGACATGTGTCAGTGAGGAAATTTCTATAAAACAATTGGGGTAGAAGGGAAATGGATCTCAATTATTCTTGGTAAGGTTATGTTTCCAAAATTAATGTGGACTATTATTTACTTGTGAGAGTTTGGATACCAAGCTTGGAGAAAGAGTGGAAGCTCTTCCTTGTGAGGCAAACTTGGAGCTATTGTTTTTGGCTTCTTATGTGTGGCCCCTTTGTGAATCAAGGGGCCAAGGGGAAATAAGAATACCCCTATCATTGGTTGGGAGGTACCGGTGAAGTCCTTGATTGGCAAGAGAAGAGAACGGCGTAGAAAAATTTTCATATTAAAGATCATCATCAAACTTCATTATTCCTTGGTCACGGTATTTTGCTATTTTTTTATTCTTATTTGAATACAATGTTAAGTTGTTACTATACATGTATGGAAGATGGTTTAATTATTTTTTTTAAAAGAAAGTAAAAAATTTGCAGTGCATGTAACATCTCGCTCTATTAAGGACACTCTTATCGACTTATTCTTTGAGGACACATGTGTAAGTGATTTGGGTATGGTACATTGTGATTTCGTTACGATTATGAATTATACATGATGATGTTTATGTGTTGTGACTTATTGTTATTTGATATATATGTATTGAAAGATGTTATTGACGAGTTTACTTGAGTGTGCAGGACACGTGACAAATTTTGAATGTTGATGTAATAAATGGACCTCCTTGGACTCTGTATTGAGTCAGGGATTGGTTTGTATTTTGTTTGAGTATTTATTTTACGCATATGTGAAATATGATTGATTATAGTATGATTTTTTATATGGATCATTGACAGTGTTTTTTTCAATGGATGTCGGATGATGATGCTTGCTAATCAGACTCACATAAGGAGTAAAGGGGCCATGCCTAGAAACCAAACACTAAGGGAGAGGTGTGGAAGATTCCCTGTCACAGCCTACTAGCACTCATGTCATGGCCCAAATTGTAGGTTAATGATTACCTAGTTTGAGAGGGCCACAATGTCATGAGGGAAGACTAAAACATTCGCCCATGAAAATTTCTAAGGGGAATGCAATAAGGCAGAGTCCTTATTTCTTAAAATCCATTAGTCTCTCACAAGGTTGACTGAGTGGAGTGTTGACTCCAAGGGTTGGACAAACTACCAAAACCAGTCAAAGGAGAGTGAAACCCTTGGATCACAAAGGTGAGTATTGAAGACCACGTCGCATAATTAAAAACTTTAGTCAATAAATCTAAGTGGCCTAGAAAACATTGAATTATTTACACCTTGTCGGATTAAAATAATTAATTAAGGAGTGAATCTATTAATTATAAATCCTAATAAAATTCAAAGCCTAATTTAAATACTAAGCCTAATTCGAAGTTTAGTTAGGTGATCTATGTAGATATCGGTGGCCACCCACCTTTTATGATTGGATCAAAACAGTTTTCTAGCAATTTTGCCAATTTACTATTTTTAGCAGGTTTTAACTTATGGGACCATTTTGAGGGCCTAAATGAAGGTTTTTCTAGATAAAGGTTCTCAATGATAGTTGAAGGAATTATTGAGCCCCCAAAATGAATCTCCTCAATGATACCTTTCCAATGAGATATCATACGCCTAAAACGGATATCGTATGCAAAATTTACGACCCCAGGAAGTTGACGTACTAATTTACCCAAATGAGACCCACATGACTTTTGGTGCTTCATATTCTATGGTTAGGTCTTTGGATGTCTAGGGTTTTTTTCATTCCTTTCTATTGTAAAAAGTCCTTCAAAGCCTCAATGTAATCATCTTCTTGCGAATGCAAGTAGTCGTCACATCTCTTCTCAGAGATAAGTTGCCACCATTCTAGCGAGTCTTTCACTCTGTATTTTTACAGTCTTTGTACGTTTCTTTCATTAATAGAAATCATGTATTACTGTATCTTTGCGTTTATGGTTGCATCTCTGATATATTTATGTTATATTATTGAATATCTGCGATATCTCTATGCATTTCTTTATTATATCTCCGATCTGATTTCGTGCCGAAAATAATCCAGATCATTAGGGGACTAAATCAAATTTATTAATTAAGTTAAAAGAAATGAGATAAATCAAATTAAGAAATAAAATAGTGATAAAATCTAAAGATGAGATCAAATGCACATGTGTGCATAAAATTAACAAAAGGGAATTTAAAATAAGAAAGAAATAAAATATGAGAGAGTAGGTGTACACATAGGATGGTATCTAGAGTCTAGGTAACACTAGTCTAACTAGAAGAAGACTCCTAATCAAACTCTAAATAAGATATAGTTAGGATACACTCATTAAATTATAATTCGGGGAATAAAGGGAAAACTAAGAAATAAAATAGGAACACATGGGGGGATGTGAGGGAATTTGAATTTTTAATTAAAATAAAAATTGTAATTACTTGTGCAACTTGGGGAGAATGTGACAAGTGTGTGGGTGAATAATAATAATTTATTTAATTATAAATTTAATTAATTGTGCATGTGGACATGCGTCAGTGAGGAATTTCCCATAAAACAAATGGTGTAGATGGATAAAGCCTTAAAGGATCACACTTGTCAATGGTAAAGTTATGCTGCCAAAATCATTTTGGGACTGTGTTTTTAGTTATGAGAGTTGGGAGAACAAGTTTGAGGATAGAGTGCTAGCTCTTCCTTGAGAAACAAACTTAGAGCTACAATATTTATGGTTTTTGTGCTTGGCCCCTTTGTGGCTTGGGGGGATAAGGGGGATGAATACTACCCCTAGCGTTGGTTGGGAGGCACCGGTGAAATATCTACGATTAGAAAGTGGGAGGTTGGAAGGAATGCCAGTTGCAGAAGAACATCTTCAACTCCATATTCATCGGTTACAGTTGCAGAAGAACATCTTCAACTCCATATTCGTCGGTTATGGTTGCAGAAGAACATCTTCAACTCCATCTTCGTCGGTTACGGTATTCTTATTTGAGATTTGTAATTGTAATAAGATTAAATTGTATCATATAGTTTTTAGAATTTGTTGTAAATTGTGTTGTAAATGTGATATCAAATTGGAAAGTTCTTAATGGGTTTATGTGTAATCTAGAAGTGAAATTCTAAACATTTCTACCATGTCAATTTTCAAACTATACATATATATATTGAGATTTCCTTGTTAGTTGTCTTTCCATTTTTTCCAATCTATTTATGATTTCTACTTGTTCGTTGTTGTCTGGTTTACCCAATGGGAATGTTAGAAACTTTGATTCACTGCTAATATATATATATATATATATATATA
>JZKD02S0192506.1:807371-831084 GCA_000966675.3 Picea glauca | reverse complement strand
ACACATTCTTCTTGATTGTTGTCTTGGTTGCTTATTGAAATTTTAAATCTTCCCTTACCAGATTTTGCTACTAAATGAATTCTTGTTATGATGTTTTTTTTTTTTATTGATTCATGATGTAAATATAAAAATCCCAGCTTAGTTATAATTTGTTATTGCCTTACCAAGAGTATGAGATCGATAGCCAACGTGGGTAATTTTCCTGTGTATTGAGTTTTTAAATGTTGAATGATTTAAATCGTTCCTAATATACATGCTCAGGATTCGATTTCTTCTTGGTCGTTGACTTGAGTGGCATTTCAGAAATTTAATTTATCATCTTAATAAACCGACTACCCAAAAAAAATCATAATTTGTAGGTTCTTTGTGCAATTTGGTTGATGGATTTCACTGATCATCTTGTATTTGTTATGAGATTTGATTTTGAATCGAGTTCTTGATGTACTCACTGCCATACCTGTGAAACTAATGGATGATGTCAAGCTTAATAGAGATTAGTTACAACGATCATTTTTTTCTCCTTAGGAAACTAAATTTGAATAAGTCAGTTGTCGATGGATTTACTGTAGAATTTATTCCAAAAATCCATGAGTTATAGAGCCCAAACTCGATTCTAGTTTTGCAAGAAGTATAGCACTGTTTCTCATAAAAATTACCAGTTCTAGATATATGAAACCTTGAACACTGCCTCTTCATTTTTGTAATTGATTTTGATTGTTGAACTCTATCTTATTATCTATGATTTTGTTTGGTGTGATTTTTTTTTGTTGAACTCTGTTTTTTTATCTACGATTTTGTTTGTTGAATTATCTTATTATCTACGATTTTGTTTGCAGGAGCATCACCAACAAGTGCATGTGGAGGACAGTTGGACACGCACCAGATCACATTTGGAAGATGTTTTGAAATTTAAAATATGAAACATTAATGTAATAGATGGAAGGATGTAATTGTTCTTAAATGTTTTGGGGATCATAACATAGATCTTGAGCATTGCTATCATCTGTCAGTTGTAGACAATTAATGTAATCAATGTAAAGTAGTTGTAGAGATTTTAATTCGATAAGATAGCTTAGATTTGTAGTAGGGAAAACTCAAGTGGACTCCCTCATAGTTGTTTCATTATTATCATTATTCTCATTATAATTAAGCAGTAGAGATGTAGAGAAAGAGAGAGAAGAGAAGAATAGAGATTGTAAGATTTTTATGAGTAGATAGTTGTTGCTATAGAACCCATGTATAGATGCACTTGGATTAATATAAGAATGATTTGATCCAACTTCATGTTGGTTTATGAATATTGTTTACATCTATTGAATGATATGTTTATAGTTTAATTTCAGTCTCTGTTTTGCATTTGTTTCAATGTTGTGCGTGTATGTGTGTGATTTCATGTTGAATGTATGAAGTCTTTGAGAGGAAGGATATGAGTTTCAATTGTTTCTCTTCTTGAGAAATTCCTGTAAGGAGTGCAGTGAATGTCTGCAAGGAGTGCATCAGCAATTTCTGATTTTTATCTCAAAAAATATCAGTAGAGATACCGTTGATTCCATACGCGTGGAAGTGAAAGAATAGCACAGAGTTGTGCAAGGTGTACGTAGGCCAAGTCGAGTCTTGGAATTTTCCCAACCCAGGTGAGCGGTTGAAGAACTTTTGTCGCAAGGAGTGCGCAGAGTTGGAAGATTTCAAATAATCATAGATTATCGTGAAGGCCACAAGGAGTACACATAGGATTCCTTATAACCCTTGAGTTTGTAGCAAGGTTCAAGCTCAGGAAGGATAGACACATCGAAGAGTTTGAAGGAAATACGAGGGTCGAAGTCACCTCGCAGAAGGAAATCTCAGGAGGAAGGACACCAAGTTATTTGGCAAAGAGTTATCAAGAATCTGAATGGACGGTTGAAATTCTCGGAGGGAGAATTGTAGATTTCTATGGACCGTTAGATCCAGTGGAGTTGTAGGGAGATTAAGGCGAGAGTATTTCAACACTCACAAGATTAGAATGGATAGAAACTGTCAGATATGAATCAATGAGATTCGTTGATCTTTTGATTTTGATTTTGACATTTTGGGAGTTTAGGAGTGTGGATAAAGTTGGGACTTGGGGATCACAAGTTGTGAAATCCTAATTCGTGAAATTTCGATTTCGCAAAGGAAGCAATCTGGACCATCAGATCATTGAAGGTTCAGGACCATTGATGTGAGGAGAGGAAGTTGTGATTTCATACCTCAAAGAAAAGAAGGAGACTTTCATCGCGAACTCACGAGTCGCAAAATCCCAACTCGCTCAGAAGTGAAGCCCCAGGACTTGGCTGGAGGCCATATGGTAGAAGCATAAGGGAGGAGTTAATGAACTGTTAGCCCTTTTCAAGGTTTCGGGAATTGAAGGAGTCAGGGGACTCACAATAGAAATCGTAAAGTCATGAAATCCAAAATTCCTTTTTGGGTTAAGTCAGTGGTCGCGCCAATGGTCACGAGGAGTGGAGGTTCATACATAGTTCTTGTTCACGTAGGCATAACTTCAAAGAAGGACCTATGGTTTCATATTCATTGAAGGTTCCAGTGGGAACTAAATATCCATTTCATCTTGGAGATATTCAAAGATCCAAAGACTGGGAGCTTAGTAGACCCTGCTTAAGAGGGTTCTACGTCAACGAGACAAGAACTTGCGAAATCCCGTAATGCAAAGAAGTGATCTCAACTATTGGATCATGGAGAGATATGGACCATTTATTTGGCACGATGAAGAACAAAGTCCTAGTTCTCAAAGAAGATATTTAGACCGTTGAAATATGGAAGATCATGGGTCATTTCTTATAGAGAAAAAACCCCCTACGGACTACACTAGGGTTTTAAAGTGTAGGCAGAGCTAACCATCTAAAGTCTCCTACTTTTAACAACTATCCTGACATTACCCCACAATCATACACAAAAAACTAAGTATAGGGATCCGGTAAGCTTACCTTAAAATCCATGTTCGGTGTCGATCCCTTTGCGCTCAGTTGTTTCTCAACTACAGATCTCCTCCGCAAGCCAACCTCCATTCACTAAAAGACAAACAAGAAATTACAAGAATGCATTCTATATATGTATTAGTGGGTTATATATCATAACCAAAATAAAAATAAATCATAAAGATTGAAGACATCATTTGGCGGGACAGAAAAAGTATTTCTTTATATTAATATCACAAAGTCGCTTACAATATGAGACCGACAACTTCTCCTTGAACTCGTTCCTAGGCTCCTCTTCACCGTGCACCAACTCCTTCCACGTATTATTCTCTTCTTCAGTTCTCTCTAGGGAAATGGAAAGGATTTGCAATGGAGGAAAAAGGGATGAAAAAGGAATTTTGGCTCAAACTTGCAATGTGGTTGCAAAATATTGGGTCAAAGGGTGAATACTGAAATGGACAGAGTTTCTTTGCTCCCATGCTTCCTCCTGGAATGGGACCCCAACACCTTCTTGTATAGGACAAAAACATAGTTATTTGGTTGGGTGACCGACTATGGGCAGTCAAATGGTTAGGTAACTACTCGAAAACCAATATCCCTTTGCAATTTTTTAATTTTCGCACTTTTTATGAGTATACATGGGTTGTAAAGGTGCAGCAAGAATGTATACATGGGCAGTAGTGGTGCAGGGCATGCACATCTTCAAAAAAATGTTTTTTTAAAAGATTTGTTCAATGATGGCTTGGAAAGAATAGCATGTAAGATGGCCTGATGCTAGGTATGCATGTCTGGTGCAATTTAGGGTTATAACAGATGCCTCCTAATGTGTGAGGTTAGAAGAGAATTTGATGGCCGAAATACATTACAAATATTCACCAATGTACGAAGTGAGTGAGCCCATAGACCAGAGTTCAGGAGGTGTCATCTGCAAAATTATAATTTGTCTCACCGAGGCGAGCATACCCATGCTCGGGATAAAATAAAATCATGGCTGCCAATCAAATACACTTCATATCCATGTCATATAACTATATAAAGTGTATCCACGAGAAATACACAACGGATATACATATCAAAATCAAAATATATACATGTATAGTATCCATCTTCAAGAAGCTAATGATGATCGATGGCTGGAGATGAAGCCTTTAGAGCTCAGGAAACACCTTAAATATCTTCAAAACCCATGTAGGAGTGTAATATCAGTCAATGACTTCACTACCTAGAGGTCTTCGATGACTCGTCGGGAACAGACAAGAAGATCTCAGTGATCAGGCAGAGAACTTCATTGATTTTGAACAAGGACTTGATTGGACTTTTGGGGTGGTCGGGCATGAGGAAAAGTTAGAAACTGTAGAAGGGCCGACTCAAGTTTAGTAAAACTTCTCTTAGACAAAATATGAGACTTGGACAGCATGGCATTGACATAATTTCACGATGCAGGAGGAAACGCGAACTCTCCATATGTTTGGAAGGATAACCAAATGGAGGAGGACACAACTCTATGTAGAGAGAATAGCTTCCTAAGGTCATATTAAATCCCAAATCTTGAAGAACAAACAAAAGGATGTGCTTTGTCCAAGGGTGACTCATTGTGCTGCCAACAAAAAGAAAATACTTTTCCCTTCCTCTTTTTGGGGTATATTTGATTTTTTTTTTGTCTTTTTCAATAATTTTGGAAAGCTTGAAAAAGAATAAAATAATGTTATGTTACAAAGGAGGAACAAGTGTTGCATACATACTAGTTCCAAGAGAAAGGAACAAATTGATGCTCAGAACAAGGAGACATATGCAGGAAAAGGGCAGTCGGGAAAAATCCTCCATGGGTCAAGGTGTCAAGACGCAAAGGCAAAGTGCTACAAGGCTTGCATATAAGGCATGCCTTAGATGGTTCAATTGAGAGAAAAATGGATCTGGCATTAGGCCAAAGACACATAAATGAAAATGTGATTAATAATACACAATGATAACAATCGTTGATGTAATTTTAACAAGCCCAGAGAAGGTAAGCTCAACGTTTTTTCATTTTTAGAGAGTCTGAAAAAGAGTAAAAGGAGACTCCACTAGGGTGCCTTTTTCAAAGGTAGTCTAGTCGGTTCGAAAAAGGGGTAAACTAGCATTGAACAAACATCTATTCAAAACCATTTTAATGAGTGTTACAAACACAAGATAACTCGACAATATTTTCATATTTAAGGAGTCTGAAAAGAGCTTAACTATGGACTCCATAAGAGATGTTCTTCTGGACCAATTTAACGAGTATGAAGAAACAAGGTCACTCGACCATCTTTTCAATTTTAGGGTGTCTAAAAAGAGATTAACTATGGACTTTGTGGGGGGTTCCTTTTTCGTAAATTTAGTCCCCCGGTCTCGAAAAAGGGTTAAAATTATACCTGAGAATACTCTTCTAGCAAATCGAAGCTACTAGAGTATACCTTTGTTTGTATAATTGACCGTCAAGACTGAAAAGGGGGTAAACTACTATCGGACAGACGTGCCTTCAAATTTTAGTTTGGCAAGCATGAAGGGAAACAAGATCGCTCGACAATCGTTTCATGTTTAAAGAGTTTGAGAAGGTCTTAAAGAAGACTCATAATTGTTTAGGAGTTCTGAGGGTGAGGTCAAGAGTGATGATGAATCATGCAAATGAGGCTCGTACTCGTAATCAAGAAAAACTAATAAGGACTCTCGAGCCTATAGTCATTAATGACGGCATGGATGCCAAAATCAATGAGGATATAACTAGGGCATCCATGTAAAGGCAGGCTCTACCACTAAATTATGACACTTCTAAAGCAGCAAAGGGGGTTCCATGTCACAACTTGGTGGGGTTGATCCTATGGTAAAACGAAAAAGACAATGAGACTCAGAAAGTGGAGGTGGAAACCTAACTTAGATGCAAAAAGTTGGAAAAATGACGTTTTACCAAAGGACCTTTAAAAATGACCCAACTCTCAAAAAATTTCCCAATACCAAAATTAACACGTATCGTAACATCCCATAAGAAACTCAAAAACCATACTAAACGATTTTTAAGCTAGAAAAAATGACAAAAGTGTCCAAAAAATGACAAAAAATGGGCCAAAAAATATATAAATAAAAGTTGGCAGCTCATTATCACCATTGTAAATTGAGAATTGACCAAAAATTCAAAAACACCCCTTTGCCAAAAGAGTTGATTCTGGGATATTCAGTGGATGAAACAAACTTCTTCTTGCACCAAGTAAGTATAAAACAACCCCTATTGCAATTCAATACTTCTCTTTTAGTTCATTTTAGTTTTTTGGGGGAGCATGCACTCTTAAAAAATGTGTGGCCTTGTGTGTACGCGGTGATGCAAGAGCATCTTTAGAAGCCAAGCGAGCGTGAAGGTGGAAGATAGCTGGGACAAGCACCACTACATTTTTACACATATTAAAATGTTTTGAATGTTTTGAAAGTTGAAGGAGCGGGTCTTAATGTAACAATTAAGAAAAGCGTACTTGCATTTATGTAAAACGTTGTAAATGGATCTTGAGCAATCTTCTCACATCCACCAATGTAAAGGCATTTAAGCCCAATTAATGAAAGTAGGTAGGTTTGAATTGTAGATTAGACAGTTTTAGGAGCAGGAGGGAAAATGAATATAGACACCCTCATCTTTGTATCATTGTATCAATGAGAATTAGATCATTAAGAACATTTATCATAGAGAAGAAGAAGAAGAGAGTTGTAGAAGGAAGTTGTAGAAAAGAACCCATGTACAGAAGATTTGAATCAATATATGGAGCTTTGATTCAAAATCATGGTGTTTTTGATGTTTTATGTTTATACATGCTAAATGGTATGCATACAGGTGTTTTATTCTCTCTGTTACACATTTGTTGTTATACTGTGTTGAATGCATGATTCCATGTGAATTTTTGAAGTCTAAGAGAGTAAGAGAATGAGTTTCAATTGTTTCTCTTCCTGAGTGAGCGTTCCTGCAAGGAGTGCAGTGAAAAAATCCGCAAGGTGTGCGTTGAAAAGGTTTAGATTCTACCTCTGAAAGATCAGGAGGGATAACATTGTTCTCATTCCAGCAGAAGTGTAGGTGAAGAACAAAAGCCGTGCAAGGTGTGTGCAGGCTGGTCGAGACCTTAGAACTTATCAACTAAGGTTGGAGAGGTTGAAGGATTATTGTTGTAGAGGAAGTACGCAGAGTCAAGGGGTCAAATACTTAGAAGTATTTGGAATATTTCTCGCAAGGAGTGCGTGAAGGAGTCTTCTTGAAGACTCAAAGTTGCAAAGAAAGATCAGAAGGGGTAGTGTTTTTTAAGTGTTCGAAGAAATTTTAGGAAGGTTAGTTCCTTTGAAGTATTCAAGGGAAGGTAGGAAGTGAAATCTTCATGCAGAAGGTTAAGTTCCATAGAGGTTTTTGAGGGAAGAAATTAAACGGTCAGAATTCTCCAAGGAGAACTCGTGAAATAGCGAGGACCGTAGGATTTATAGAAGTTGTAGGATGGATGAGGGTTGAACAAATCCATCACTTGGATACGATATCCAACGCAGAATCTTGATCGTGACCAATTGAGCTGCCAAGATCATTTCGACAGTTCGCAAATTCTTACAACACGAAGTTGGGAACATCAGGGTAAAAGTTCTGAGGTCGCGAAGTTGCGATAGGACTTTGGTGTGGAAATTTTGGGATTTTGGCACTTCGGGTGTCGGGGGTCAAGAGGCAGAGTTGCACGTCAACGCAACTCCTAAAATTGAAAAGAGAGAAAAGATGAGAAGCAGGGTCCCAGTCAATTTTTGAAGGACACGAGTGACATAAGTCATAGGAGTGGTTCAAGCTTCGGTGAAGATCCTGAAAGATCATCGATCTTGGAAGAGAAAGGAATTCTTGGAAACTAGGAAATCATAAGAGAAGAGGGACACATGTTGGTCATTCACTCAAGTCCCAGAAAGTCGAAATAAGTGGCAGGAAGAGTCGTGTGTTTGGTGCTTCAGGTTTCGGAGGTCGAATAGACAAGGGGCTTGACATTAGGATTCCTGAAATCGAGAAATCTAGAATCCCAAAAAGTGAAAAGTCCCAATCACATTTGTTGGTTGGTTGTGGAGTTAACGCCTAGTGTTTGCTCATGCAGTATCAATTTGTAAGGACCTGTGGATACACCATGAGTGTATGAGATATTTCCCAAGGTAAAATCAAGGAGTCAATTAGACTCAAAGGGTATATTTGAAATATCCCGCACGAACCTTAGCCCGAGGGTCGGGGGTCTACACCAAGTGGTATCAGAGCATAGAAGGAGTTCTTTTCTTTCTGTAGTAGAGAAAGGAAAATATTTACATCCATGCCACTGAGAAGAAGAGACAGACGAATTCCTGATCCAGCAGTGGAAATGGAAATGCGCGAGTTATGTGCTAGACTTGATGCCATGGCGACAACAAAAAGGTGCACAGTTGATGTTGGAGATGTCAGTGAAGCTGAGAGAGAGAATGGAGATGAAGGAGAAGAAGTTGCAGCCGAAGATGTAGCGGATGAATGCCTATTTAGGGTTGTTGCGAGGATAGGTGCCCGAGAAAAAATGGACATTCCAGTATATGAAGGAGACATGGATGTTGAAGAGCTTCTAGACTAGATTAGAGCTCTGGATAAGTATTTAGGCTATGAGGATGTCGAGAAAGAAAAAAAGGTCAAACATGCTATCACAAGACTTAAAGGACATGCAACATTATGGTGGGATGAACTGCAAGCTGACAGATGCTACAAAGGTAAGCATAAGATCAAGAGCTGTGATAGAATGGTTGCAAAGATGAAAGCCAAATTCATACCCAAGGATTATCAATTTATTATGTTTCAAAGAATGTAGAATTTGAGACAAAAGATGATGTCATTGAAGGAATACACTGAAGAGTTCTACAAGATAAACATCAGAGTAGGTCATTGGGAAAGTGATGATGAAAAGGTTGCCAGATACATGAATGGTCTAATATATGACATTCAAGATAAGATGAGCATGATGATCATTCAGAATGTGGAAGATTCTTATCAGATGGATCTGAAAGATGAGGAGAAATTGAGCCAAAAGTAAGGTCAAAGAGGTCGGGGTAGAAGTCTATCCAGAGGCAAAACAATTGCCGAAGACAGAACTCGGAAATCTAAAGAAGAGGGGAAAAAACCTCAAACCCAAACTGAGAGAGGCGGAAGCTCACAGAGAGGGAAGTATGCTGATAAAAATACTTTTCCTCATACCAGAGGAAGAGGAAGAGACCAAGGAGGTGAAATAAAATTCTTTATATGTGGAAAGAATGAACATAAATCTTATGAGTGTCCAAACAGAAATAAGGAAGGTGGTAAAACTCACATTGTTGAAGCACAAGGATGGAATGTCGAGGAAGAAGATGCTGAGGGCGAAAGATCATGGATGATGAGGAAAGTTCTCTTAATGCCATGGAAGGAGGCAGAGAACCCAGCCCAGAGAAACATACATTTTCAAACTGCTTGCAACACCAAATATAGGGTATGCAAAGTCATCATGGACAGTGGTAGCATAGACAATCTTGTTTCTACAGAGATGGTACAAAAGATGGAGTTGGAGACTATTGAACATCCAAGCCCATATAGAGTTTCGTGGCTACAAAAAGGACATCAGGTAAATGTCACTAAACAATGTTTAGTTGAATTTAAAATAGAAGGATATAAGGATGAAATATTATGTGATGTCATTCCCATGGATGTTTTTCATTTATTGTTGGGTAGACCATGGAAATATGACAGGAATGTGATTCATGATGGGAGAAAGAACACATACACCCTGGAGAAGAATGGGAGAAATCACATGTTGTTGCCAATTAAGGATAAAGAAGTGAAACCAGAGGTGAGCAACACTATACTTCTCATGAGTGGGAAGGAAATTCTTAAGGAGGTTAAGAATAAGGAATATATACAATTCGTTGTGGTTAGGAAGCCTAGAATTGTTTTGACTAGTACAAGAGTGGATAATTTACTGGAGGAAATCCAGAAGTTATTGGAAGAGTTTACTGATATAGTAGTGGACAAACTTACTTGTTTGTTACCACCTATCAGAAGTATAAGTCATCACATTGATATTATACCTGGAGCAATTTTACCAAACAAATCCCCGTACAGGTTGACGTCGCAGGAGAATGAAAAGGTCAAGAGACAAGTCCATGATTTAATGGACAAAGGATTGATTCGAGAAAGCTTGAGTCCATGTGTTGTTCCAACAGTGCTCATCCCAAAGAAAGATGGAGGTTGGAGGATGTGTATAGATTCAAGGGTAATTAACAAGATTACCATCAAATACATATTCCCATTACCAAGGATGGATGATTTGATGGATTGCTTGAGTGGAGCAAAGTTTTTTTCAAATATTGATTTGAAAAGAGGGTATCATCAAATTCGGATGAGAGAAGGTGATGAATGGAAGACAACATCCAAAATGAATGAGGGGATGTATGAATGGCTTGTTATGTCATTTGGGTTAACAAATGCACCTATTACTTTCATGAGATTGATGAATGAAGTCCTAAAGGAGTTCACCAGGAAGTTTGTCATTGTATATCTTGACGATATATTAATTTTCAGCAAGACAAAAGTAGAGCATTTGAATCATTTAACTACCATGATGAGGAGGTTGCAGCAAGAGAAGTTGTTGATAAATGTGAAGAAATCGTCATTCATGAGGATAGAGCTCATTTATTTGGGTTTTGTTATCTTTGAAGATGAGATGAAAATGGATACGGATAAGGTAGAAGCGATTAAGAATTGGCCATCGTCGAAAAGTGTATTTGAAGTTCGAAGCTTCCATGGTTTAGCTAGTTTCTACAAGAAATTAATCCAAAATTTCAGTGGGATTAGCGCACTAATGATGGAAACGGTGAAGAAAAGACATAAATATTTTCATTGGACAGAGGAAGCAGAGAAGAGTTTCAACCTACTGAAGAAAAAGATTACTGAACAGCCAATCCTGGTGTTGCCAAATTTCAAAAGGACATTTCAAGTCAAGTGTGACGCTAGTGGATTTGCGATTGGAGCGGTCTTGAGCCAAGATGACAGACTGATCACATACTTCTGTGAAAAAATGAATGAGGCAAAGGTTAAGTACTCCACATATGACAAATAATTTTATGCAGTCATACAAGCACTGAAGAAATGGAGGCACTATTTGGTTCCTAAAAAGTTTGTTTTGTACAGTGATAATCATGCTTTACAATTTGTGACTCAACAGGAGAAGTTGAACCAAAAACATGGTAAATGGGTTGAATACATGTAGAATTTTACTTTTGTAATTAAACATATTTCTGGAACTGCTAACAAAGTTGTTGATGCTTTGGGCAGGAAAAGTTTTCTTATGCAGGAATTTAGAGTCGAAACTTTGGGTTTTGATAACCTCAAATAAATGTACAAGGATGATCCAGATTTTAAAGAGGCATATGAACATCTGAGAATCCAATTCTCAGGGACATATGCCAGTGGAGCAAATATATGATCCACAATGGATTATTATTCAGAGGAAATCAATTATGTATTCCAAAATGCTCCATGAGGAAGAATCTACTAATAGAAAAACACAATGGAGGATTGGTCGGACATTTTGGCCATGACAAAACATTCTCGAAATTAAATGGATCATATTTTTGGCTAGGGATGAGGACAGATGTCAATATATTTGTGGACATATGTAGAATTTTTCATCACACGAAAGTTAAAAGGCAGAACAGAGGGTTATACCAGCCATTACCCATACTTAAGAGGTCGTGGGATGTAGTGAGCATGGATTTTGTGTTGGTGTTGCCAAGGACACAAAGAGGATTTGATTCAATATTCATGGTGGTAGACAGATTTTTGAAACTGGCACATTTCATACCATGCCAGAAAACCAGCGATGCAACTCATATTGGAAACCTGTTTTTCAAAGAAGTCGTCAGACTTCACGGCTTGCCAAGGAGCATTGTTTCAAATCGGGATACCAAGTTCGTGGGACATTTCTAGAGGAATTTATGGAAGAAGCTGGGGACAAAATTTTCATTTAGCTCAGTGTATCATCCTCAGAAGGATGGGAAAATAGAATTTGTGAACAAAAGCTTGGGATATTTGCTGAGGAGCCTAGTGACTGAACACCACAGTTAGTGGGATCACATTCTACCATAGGCGGATTTTGCTTACAATGATTCATAGAACAGAAGAACAGGGCATAGCCCATTCCATATTGTATATGGAATGCAGCCAAGAGGAGTTTCTGAATTGAAAGATTCAGAACAAAATTAATTCAGGAGTGCTAGTGCAGAGGATTTTGCATAAGCGATGAAGGAGATTCACAACCGAGTTAAGGAACGATTGCAAAATTTGAGTCAAGAGTATAAACACAGAGTAGATGAACACAGGAGAGAACTTCAATTCAAAGTCAGTGATCTGATTCTTTCACATCTGAGGAAAGAAAGGTTCCCAAGAGGAACATATAACAATATGAAAATGAAGAAGATTGGACCATGCAAGGTCGTGAAGAAATTTGGGGCAAACGCATATGAGATTGCCATGGGATAGGAATTTCATTGATATTCAACATCTCAGATTTGTACCCTTACAAAGATGAAGAAGCAAGAGCAGAGAGTGAACAGACAGAAGTTTAGTGGACCAAACAAATTCCTGTAGCTGAAAATCCATAGATGGAAGGTATAATTGACAAGAGTGTTAGCAAGAGGACCAAGAGAAAATAGTATTTTGAATACTTGTCAAATGGAAGTGACATCCAGCTGAAGATACCAGTTGGGAGGATGAAGAAGAAATTCAAAATCATGGACAGACTGTGCAAGAGCTCATGAATAGGAAATCATGAAAATTTTCAAGCGAGGGGGTATGATGCAAGAGCATCATTAGCAGCCAAGCGAGTGCGAAGGCGGAAGACAGCTGGGACAAGCACCAGTGCATTTTTTCACATATTAAAATGTTTTGAATGTTTTGAAAGTTGAAGGAGTGAGTCTTAATGTAACAATTAAGAAAAGCGTACTGGCATTTTTGTAAAATGTTGTAAATGGATCTTGAGAAATCTTCTCACATCCACCAATGTAAGGCATTTAAGCCCAGTTGATGAAAGTAGGTAGGTTCGAATTGTAGAGTAGACAGTTTTAGGAGCAGGAGGGAAAATGAATATAGACACCCTCATCTTTGTATCATTGTATCAATGAGAATTAGATCATTAAGCACATTTAGCATAGAGCAGAAGAAGAAGAGAGTTGTAGTAGGAAATTCTAGAAAAGAACCCATGTACAGAAGCTTTGAATCAATATATGGAGCTTTGATTCAAACTCATGGTGTTTTTGATGTTTTATGTTTATACATGTTGAATGGTATGCATACATGTGTTTTATTCTCTCGGTTACACATTTGTTGTTATATTGTGTCGAATGCATGATTTCATGTGAATGTTTGAAGTCTGAGAGAGTAAGAGAATGAGTTTCAATTGTTTCTCTTCCTGAGTGAGGGTTCCTGCAAGGAGTGCAGTGAAAACATCCACAAGGTGTGCATTGACAAGGTTCAGAGTCTACCTATGAAAGCTCAGGAGGGATAACATTGTTCTCATTCCAGTAGAAGTGCAGGTGAAGCACAGAAGTTGTGCAAGGTGTGCGCAGGCTAGTCGAGACCTTAGAAATTATAAACTAAGGTTGGAGAGGTTGAAGGATTGATGTTGCAGAGGAAGTACGCATAGTTGAGGAGTCAAATACTTAGAAGTATTTGGAAGATTTGCTGCAAGGAGTGCGTGCAAGAGTCTTCTTGAAGACTCGAAGTTGCAAATAAAGCTCAGAAGGGGTAGTGTTTTTGAAGTGTTTGAAGAAAGTTCAAGAAGGTTAGTTCCTTTGAAGTATTCAAGGGAAGGTAGGAAGCAAAATATTTGTGCAGAAGGTTAATTTCCATAGAGGTTTTTGAGGGAAGAAATTAAACAGTCAGAATTCTCCGAGGAGAACTCGTGAAATAGCGAGGACCATAGGATCTATAGAAGTTGCAAGGTGGATAAGGGTTGAAAAAATCCATCACTTGGATCCAAGATCCAACGCGGACCGTTGATCATGACCAATTGGGCCACCAAGATCATTTCGGTAGTTCGCAAATTCTGACAAAAAGAAGTCGGGAACATCAGGGTAAAAGTTCTAAGGTCGCGATAGGACTTTGGTGTGGAAATTTCAGGATTTCGGCACTTTGGGTGTCGGGGGTCAAGAGGCAGAGGTGCACGTCAACACAAATCCCAAAATCGCGAAGAGAGAAAAGCTGAGAAGCAAGGTCCCAGTCAATTTCTGAAGGACACGAGTGGCGGAAGTCATAGGAGTGGTTCAAACTTCGGGGAAGATCCTGAAAGATCATCGATATTGGAAGAGGAAGGAATTCTCAGAAACCGAGAAATCATAAGGGAAGAGGGACACATGTTGGTATTTCACTGAAGTCCCAAAAATTTGAAATAAGTGGCAAGAAGAGTCGTGTGTTCATCACTTCAGGTTTCGGAGGTCGAAGAGACAAGGGGCTCGACATTAGGATTCACGAAATCGGGAAATTTAGAATTCTGAAAAGGGAAAAGTCCCAATCACATTTCCTGGTTGGTTGTGGAGTTAACGCCTGGTGTTTTTTCACGCAGGCTCAATGCGTAAGGACCTGTGGATACACCATGAGTGTATGAGATATTTCCCAAGGGAAAATCAAGGAGTCAATTAGACTCAAAGGATAGATTTAAAAGATCCTACACGGACCTTAGCCTAAGGGTCGGGGGTCTGCACCAATTGGTATCAGAGCATAGAGGGAGTTATTTTATTTCTGTAGCAGAGAAAGGAAAATATTTATAGCCATGATGCCGAGAAGAAGAGATAGACCAATGCCTGATCCAGCAGTGGAAAGGGAAATGCGCGAGTTACGTGCTAGGCTTGATGCCATGGAGACAGTACAAAGGTGCAGAGTTGATGTTGGAGATTTCAGCGAGGCTGAGAGTGAAAATGGAGATGAAGGAGAAGAAGTTGCAGCCGAAGATGCAGCGGATGAATGCCTATTCAAGGTTGTTGCGAGGATAGGTGCCCGAGCAAAAATGGACATTCCAGTATATGAAGGAAACCTTGATGTTGAAGAGCTTCTAGACTGGATAAGAGCTCTGGATAAGTATTGTGACTATGAGGATGTCGAGGAAGACAAAAAGGTCAAACATGTTGTCACAAGACTTAAAGGACATGCAAGATTATGGTGGGATGAACTGCAAGTTGAAAAACGCTGCAAAGGTAAGCAAAAGATCAAGAGATGGGATAGAATGGTTGTGAATATGAAATCCAAATTCATACCCAAGGATTATCAAATTACTCTTTTTTGGAGAAAGCAGAATTTGAGATAGAAGTTGATGTTAGTGAAGGAATACACTAAAGAGTTCTACAAGATAAACATTAGAGCAGGTCATGAGGAAAGCGATGATGAAAAGGTTGTCAGATACATGAATGGTTTGAGATATGACTTTCAAGACGAGATGAGCATGATGATCATTCGAAATGTGGAAGATGCTTATCAAGTGGCTCTGAAAGATGAGGTGAAATTGAGCCAAAATCAAGGTCAAAGAGGTTGGGGTAGAAGTCCGGCCAGAGTCAAAAAAAGTTGCCCAAGACAGAACTCAGAAATCTAAAGAAGAGGGAAAAAAACCTCAAACCCAAACTGAGAGAGGTGGAAGCTCACAGAGAGGGCAGTATGCTGATAAAAATACTTTTCCTCATACCAGAAGAAGAGGAAGAGGCCAAGGAGGTGAAATAAAATGATTTAACTGTGGAAAGAAGGGACATAAATCTTATGAGTGTCCAGACAGAAATAAAGAAGGTGGTGAAACTCACATTGTCGAAGCACAAGGATGGAATGTTGAGGCAAACGATGTTGAGGGTGGAAGATCACTGATGATGAGGAAAGTTCTCTTAACACCAGAGAAGGAGGTAGAGAACCCAACCCAGAGATACAGGCTTTTTTGGACTACTTGCAAGACCAAAGACAGGGTATGCAAAGTCATCGTGGATAGTGGTAGCACAGACAATCTAATTTCTATAGAGATGGTAGAAAAGTTGGAGTTGGAGACTATTGAACATCCAATCCCATATAGAGTTTCGTGGCTACAAAAAGGACATCAAGTAAATGACACTTAACAATGTTTAGTTGAATTTAAAATAGGAGGATATAAGGATGAAATATTATGTGATGTCATTCCCATGGATGTTTTTCATTTATTGTTGGGTAGACCATGGCAATATGACAGGAATGTGATTCATGATGGGAGAAAGAACACATACACCCTGGAGAAGAATGGGAGAACTCACATGTTGTTGCCAATTAAGGATAAAGAAGTGAAACCAAAGTTGAGCAACACTGTACTTCTCATGAGTGGGAAGGAACTTCTTAAGGAGGCAAAGAATAAGGAAGATACACAATTCGTTGTGGTCAGAAAGCCTAGAATTGTTTTGACCAGTAAAAGAGTGGATGATTTACCGGAGGAAATCCAGAAGTTGCTGGAAGAGTTTGTTGATATAGTAGTGGACGAACTACCTTGTTCGTTACCACCTATCAGAAGTATAATTCATCACATTGATCTTATACATGGATCCATTTTACCGAACAAAGTTGTGTACAAGTTGACATCGCAAGAGAATGAATAGGTCAAGAGATAAGTCCAAGATTTAATGGACAAAGGATTGATTCAAGAAAGCTTGAGTCCATGTGTTGTTCCAACAGTGCTCAACCCAAAGAAAGATGAAGGCTGGAGGATGTGTATAGACTCAAGGGAAATTAAAAAGATTACCATCAGATACAAATTCCCATTAACAAGGATGGATGATTTGATGGATTGCTTGATTAAAGCAAAGTTTTGTTCAAAGATTGATTTGAAAATCGGGTATCAACAAATTTGGATGAGAGAAGGTGATGAATGGAAGGCAACATTCAAAACGAATGAGGGGTTGTATGAATGGCTTATTATGTTGTTTGGCCTAACAAATGCACCAAGTACTTTCATGAGATTGATGAATGAAGTCCTGAAGGAGTTCATTGGGAAGTTCGTCATTGTATATCTTGAAGATATATTAATTTTCAGCAAGACAGAAGCAGAGCATTTGAATCATTTAGCTACCATGATGAGGAGGTTGCAGCAAGAGAAGTTGTTGATAAATGTGAAGAAATCGTCATTCATGAGGACAGAGTTCATTTATTTGGGTTTTGTTATCTCTGCAGATGAGCTAAAAATGGATACGGATAAGGTAGAGGCGATTAAGAATTGGCCATCGCTGAAAAGTGTATTTGAAGTTCGAAGCTCCCATGGTTTAGCTAGTTTCTACAGGAAATTCATCCAAAATTTCAGTGGGATTAGCACACCGATGATGGACATGGTGAAGAAAAAACATAAATCTTTTCATTGGACAGAGGAAGCAAAGAAGAGTTTCAACCTACTGAAGAAAAAGATTATTGAACAGCCAATCTTGGTGTTTCCGGATTTCAACAAGACGTTTCAGGTCAAGTGTGACGCTAGTGGATTTGTGATTGGAGCGGTCTTGAGCCAAGATGATGAACCGATCACATACTTCAGTGAAAAACTGAATGAGGTGAAGGTTATGTACTCCACATATGACAAAGAATTCTATTGAGTCATACAAGTGTTGAAGAAATGGAGGCATTATTTGGTTCCTAAAGAGTTTGTTTTGTACAGTGATAATCATGCTTTACAATTCGTGAATCAATAGGAGAAGTTGAACCAAAGACTTGTTAAATTGGTTGAATACATGCATAATTTTACTTTTGTAATTAAACATATTTTTGGAGCTGCTAACAAAGTTTTTGATGCTTTGACCAGGAAAAGTTTGCTTATGCAGGAATTTAGAGTCAAAAATTAGGGTTTTGATAACCTCAAAGAAATGTACAAGGATGATCCAGATTTTAAAGAGGCATATGAAGCATATGAGAATCCAATTCTTAGGGACAAAAGCCAGTGGACCAAATATATGATCCAGGATGGATTATTATTCAGAGGCAATCAATTATGTATTCCAAAATGCTCCATGAGAGAGAATCTATTAAAAGAAAAACATAGTAGAGGATTGGTCGGACATTTCAGTCATGACAAAACGTTCTCGAAATTAAATGGCTCATATTTTTGGCCAGGGATGAGGACAGATGTAGAATTTGTCAGCACGTGAAAGAGAAAAGGAAGAACACAGGGTTATACCAGCCATTACCCATACCTAAGAGGTTGTGGGATGTAGTGAGCATGGATTTCGTGTTGGGGCTACCAAGGACACAAAGAGGATTTGATTAAATCTCTGTGGTGGTAGACAGATTTTCGAAAATGGCACATTTCATTCCATGCAGTAATGGAGCAGGGCGCGTGGGCCTTTATAAAAGAGGTTTTTAAGAAGAGTTGTTCAATATTTTTTTGGCAAAGAAGGAATCTGGGATGGTCTGATGCCAGGTAAGCATGTCTAGTGCAAAGTAGGGTTATAACAGATGCCCCCTAATGTGTGAGGTCAGAAGAGCATCTGATGGCCAAAATACATTAACAATCTTCACCAATGTGCCAAACAAGTGAGCCTAGGAACCAGGAATCGGGAGGTGTTGTCTGCAAAATAACAATTGTCTGACCGAGGCGGGCATACCCATGCTCAGGATAAAATAGAATCATGGATACCAATCAAATACACTGTAGATCCATGTGATATAACTATATAAAGTGTAGCCATGAACAATACACAGTGGAGCTACATCTCGAAATAAAAAAAGATATACATGTAGAGTATCCATCTTCTAGAAGTTGATAAGGCCTGATGGCTAGAGATGAGGTCTTTAGAGCTCGAGCAACAACTTCAAAATCTTCAAAACTCAAGTAGGAGTGTAATATGAGTGTATGAATTCACTACCCAGAGGTCTTCGATGGCTCGTCGATCATGGACTAGAGAATCTTGATGATCAGACTGAAGGCTTCATTGATTTCAAACAAAGACTTGATTGGAAATTCACGATGGCCAGGCATGAGGTCAAGAAACAAATTGCAGAGGGGCCTACTCAGTTTTGGTAAAAAACCTCCCTTGGACAACAACACGACAAATGATGAGACTAAGGCAGCATGGCATTAACATAAGTTTACGAGGCAAGAGGCAATGCAAACTCTCCATATGTTTGGAAGAATAACCAAACGGAGGAGGACATAGCTCTATGTAGTGAGAATAGCTTCCTAAGGTCGTATTAAATCCCAGAGTTTGACAAACAAATGGAAATATGTTCTTTATCCAATGGCGACTCATTATGCTACCAATAAAGAAAATACTTTTCCCTTCCTCTTTTTGGGGTATATTTGATTTTTTTGTTGTCTTTTTTCAATAATTTTGGAAAAAGAATAAATAATGTTACGTTACAAAGGAGGATCGAGTGTCACAAATGTACTAGTTCCAAGCACATGGAACACAGGGATTCTCAAGGCAAAGAGACATATGCAAGAAAAGGACACTCGGGAAAAATTTTCCAGGGGCCAAAGGTGTCAAAACACGGAGGCAAAGTGCTACAGGGCTTGTGTATAATGCATGCTTCAAATGGTTTAGTTGAGAGCAACATGGAGCCGACATTAGGCTAAAGACGCTGGTATGAAAATGCGATTAATAAAACACACAATGGTAACATCCTTCGATGTAAATTTAATGAGCCAAGAGAAGGCAAGCTCGACGATTTTTCATATTTAGAGAGTCTGAAAATTTGTAAAAGGAGACTCCATTGGGGTACCATTTTCGAAAGTAGTCTTATCGGTTCGAAAAAGCGGTAAGCTAGCACTAACAAGATTTCTATTCAAAACCATTTTAACGAGTGTGATAAATACAAGATTACTCGGCCATTTTTTCATTTTTAAGGAGTCTGACAAAAACTTAACTATGGACTCTGTAAGGAATGTTCTTTTGGACCAGTTTAACGAGTGTGAAAGAATAAGATCACTTGACAATATTTTCAATTTTAGGGATTCTGAAAAAAGCTTAACTATGGACTCCGTAGGGGTTCCGTTTTCATAAATTTAGTCCCTCGGGCCTGAAAAAGGGTTAAAATTATACCTGAGAGTACTCTTCTAGAGAACTGAAGTTCCTTAGAGTATACCTTTTTTCATACAATTGACCGTCTGGACCGAAAAGGGATAAACTACCGTCGAACATACATGACTTCAAATTTCATTTTAACGAGCGTGAAATGCCACAAGACCGCTTGATAATCTTTTCATGTTTAGAGGGTCTAAAAAGGGCTTAAAAGAAGACCTGTTTAAGGAACGTTCTTCTCGACCAATTTAGTAACTGTGAAGAAACAAGGTCACTCGAAAATATTCTCATCTTTTAGGGAGTCTAAAAAGGGATTAAAGAAGACTCCAAGGGGGCTACAACTCATGTATGAAACTGGTTTAGGTAGATCCCACTTCTAGGCTCAGACTAGGAGTCTCTTCGATAGTCAACTTGGGAAGTCTCACAAAAGGGAAGAAAACACAAACCACAGTGTAAGTCCTCCCACGGTATAGAAACTATAGTCATGGCTTCAAGGATAGCCTCATCTGAAGGCAATTCAAAATCTGAGAAATCACACAAACGAGGGTCGACAGTCCCAAAGGGTGAAGTAAAATGACCATACTCCATATGATGATGGAGTATCTAGCCAGGACTGGTAGATTCTATCAATGAGGAGTCACGAGCACGAGGGCTTGAGGATCTACAAACAATGAGATCATACTCAAAAGGATACTCAAGCCTACTTGGACCAAGAGGGGGAAACAAGGGCTCCCATGCCTCCATTGGATAAACCAATGGATCAATTGCTGATACCAAGTCTCGGGAAGGCCAACATGATTTCACAAGTTTCTACTCAGAAGCAATTGAACAACAAGGATAAGATGCCACATAATTAACCCTTGGTGGGGTAGAGTCTACACGAACTCTAGGAACATATAAAGGGGTAGTATGAAATAATGTTGAATTAGGATGGTGATTATTAGATGCCAGCTGGTCGATAGTGACAATTATTCCATTATGAGGGAAATGCATCACCCAGAAGAACATAGACACCACAACATTCGTAGCATATACATAATCACGCCCAAGAATCATATTGAAATCTAACAGGCCTTCCACTACTATAACATCAACAAGGACAATTTTCCCACCTAACAAGATAGGCAACTAAGGAAGAACCCCTAAACAATCACTAGTACATCTGTCAAAAGACAACAACTCATGCGAAGTAGACACAAGCTTGGGAGATCCCAAGACTTTCCAAACTGAGGAGGATAAAATACTTGCAGAGGCTCCTTCATCCACAATAAATTGATAAATGTTTGTTGAATTAACTTCAAACCTTATTTTAAAAGGTGCGGCAGAAGGAAGATGAGTCTCAACAAGGTCATTCCAATCAAAGGAAACCATTCTAGGGCTTGGAGAGGGTGTGCTCGGAATGAGTGGAATTCCCCCTTGTTCTGAAAGTATTGAACCAAAAATGCTAAAAACATAGTCGGTAGACACGTCACTCCCCAAAATAAGAGTGGGATCATCCGATGACTACATCAGCATGACCACTTTCACAACCAATGGATGAATAGGCTGCAGGACTACATGGTATAAAGGCACCTCGCCCCACAAAAGAGGATTGGGATCAACTGATGACTGCATCGACATGATCGCTTTCTCAACCAATGGCTAAATAGGCTGAGAGACTACATGGTCTAAAGGCACCTCACCCCTCAAAAGAGGAGTGGGATCATCTGATGACTGCATTGGTGTGACCACTTTCTCAACCAATGGTTTCATAGGATGAGAGACTACATGGTCTAAAGGAACCTCACCCCTCAAAAGAGGAGTGGGATCAACTGATGACTACATCGACATAATCACTTTCTCAACCACTGGTTGAATAGGCTGAGAGACTATAAGATCTAAAGGCACCTCACCCCTCAAAAGAGGAGTGGGATCAACTAATGAATGCATCAGCATGACCACTTTCTCAACCAATGGTTGAATAGACAGTGAGGAAACCTCAAAAGACTCAGAATAAGAAGACCTTGTAGACAAGGACCACAATCTTTGTAACTCTGGAATGCCAAGGCACAAATGAGTAAGTTGATCTCCCTTGCAAAGCTTACAAGGGAACTTAGGCTTACGTCCTATCCATCTAGGTTTCTCAATAGAATTAATGCCCCTAGCATGACTAGTAGTGGTTGGTTTCACATCTCCAAGATGAGTTGCAGAGGTTAGTGATGGGTCGATAACATGACTTGCAGAGGCTACAGACCTATTACCAGTATGACTAGCAGTGACTGGACTTTTTCCCACAACATGACTTGCAGAGGGTGAGTGTGTGCCCCCAGCATAACTTGCAGAGGCTGGGTGTTGGTATTCAACATGACTTGCAGAATTTGTCAACCTATCTCCAACACGACTCGCAGAGGTTGGTGATTTCTTCTTCCTATTCTTTCTCTTTCTATTTCGTTTATACTTCTGGTTACTAGTAATTGTACTTTCACCAAAGGTAGGAGAAGGAGGAGGAGAAGACTTTGCTGATGAAGAAACATCAACAGGGTGCCCATGACTTAAGGTGATTAACTGAGAATCATTAAGAGAATTTGGGACATTTGGAATGGTACCCAACCAAACCGGTAGTCCCACATTCAACCCAGGAATGTACAAAGTGGCCATCAAAGGGACACCAACGCTTCCGAAGAAGGGAAAAGCATAAGAATACCCTTATGAAGGGGCTCCTTGGTTGGTATCGCCGAGAAATTTAGCCATGAATATATTATGTGCAGGTTCTCCCCTTGTGGGATCATTCAAATCTGTAAAATTCTCACACACTGACTCTGGCGAACCAGTGTTATCAAAACAACGCCTATAAAGAGGTGGCTCCATGTTTCTAAGAGAAAGACTTAAAATTCCTCACAACCGATGGAGAGGGTGGTCTACCACCTTAGGTTAGAGACCCAAAGAAATGACTGACTAACTCACTATGGAAAATTAGGGAGCACAGAGCACACACTAAAAGTTCCTAAAGGAAAATCAAGCAAATGACTAACTAGTTGGAAGAACAGTTACACCAACCAACACTACAGAAACTTACCGGTGCAAGTGCAACTCGAACATGAAATCACCCTCAGGTTATACTTAGACACTTACTTCAACAGAAAAAAGAAAACTATTTGAGGAAAAAACAAATCGTAGAACAAACCAATCTGAGGTGAAACCTAAGCTATAGACTGTAAACAACAAAGACTAGAAAGAGTTCCAGAAAACCCCTGAGAATGACTAATTCTGACAGGGAAGAGGATGATTGCCTAAAAAATTTTTCTAGAATCATACACCCTATTGTTACTTCTTCAGCTAGCGTGTACATGCGGGTTGTAAGAATGTAGGGCATGGGTACACGCATGCAGACCTTATATAGGCCGCATGTACCTCTATGGGTCTCGAAAAAAAAAATACATTCAAGCAAAGAACACTGGTATGGAAGAATAGAATCTCTGTTAGCTTAGACTTTGCAGAAACTTCAAAAACAGGAAATGAAACTAGTTTTTAAAAATACCCAAAAATATTCCTGGAAACCCTAAGGAATTCCCTAGTACATTTGTTAAGAATCAAAGACTGAATACAAAAGCACCACACTAGATATACAAGAACAATATGCAAAATATTCTTTATTACTATCAAACCCTTAGGGTAGGGAAACACCATACAATGGATCCTATTATGGAAGGGATCCTCTCCTGTTCACTTGCCTC
>JZKD02S0192506.1:785609-807321 GCA_000966675.3 Picea glauca | reverse complement strand
TCATCACAATCGGCCTCAAAATCGTACCAAGCATATATTTCTTTATTATATTCATCCTTAAGGCCCTCCATAAGAAATATCTCCTGCATGTTATTCAATGAATCTTGAATACTACGAAAACTATCATTGAGGCCATGTGTGAGGATGTATGTGAGGCCATGTGTGAGGCTGTTTGTGAGGCCATGTGCAAATGCATCCAATCTATCATCCAATTGGGCTTTGAATGATTCAAGAATTTATTTTAAGGTTTGAGACAAAATATCCATCTGAGAACCCTATGAACTCTTCGTTCCTACAGCCGTCACGAAAAAACTCAAAAAATATACCCAATAAGTTTCGGCAGAAAATCGCGACTTTTTCTGGAAAAACCCTAAAAAACTGTTGAAGTTAAAATGCTCATAACTTCACTTCCCGGACTCCGTTTTGGATGATTTTTTTTTTGAAATTGGGTGAAATTGTGAGAGGAACTCATATATGTAACTTTTTTGGGAAAATTCTACCTCCAACTACTACTACTACAAAAAAAAAAAAAAAAAATCGCGTCGTCGTCCGCCGAAAAAAAACCTTGAAAATTTGCAGATTTTAAAACTTCAATATCTTGACTTCCCGGACTCCGTTTCGGACGATTTTTTTTTTTTATCTTGAGTGTTTTTCTGAGAGGAAATCAGATATATAACCCTTTTCTACAAATTTTTCATAGAAATATACTGAAAACTTCGAGAATGTTGCGGCCCTCTTTTTTCTTTTCCGAAAAAAAAAATCTGCAAAAATAAAAAATATTTGCCCACAATGTTTGCCCAAGGAAGGTGCTCTGATACCACTTGTTAAGAACCAATACCAGATCTGAAGATATAATCACCACAAATACTGAATACACAATATATCCACAAAGCAGGATAGAAGAAACCACACTTTATTATTACCAAACCCTTGAGGTAGGGAAACACCATATATTAATCCTTATGGAAGGATAAAACTCCTCAAGCAATCATTTCTTGTACAATCACAATATTCTTCTCTATGTTTCATTACATTGCCTAGACTTCTTTATATAGCTCTCCCTATCTCCTAGGAACCTTCTAGAGAGCCTTCTCACATTTATTACATCCAACTACCATAGTGGCCTTATTTAATAATATAGTGGACCTAGTCCACCTTACATTGAATGACCTCCACTATTATCACTATGGGACCTCTGGGCCCCCCCACTACCTCTCTAGCTACCTTACAACGGTCGCCAATTTTGTTGTGAGTGAGAAATACCCCTACGGAATAGCATTTAGGGTTATATTATGCATGCATATAAGACCAAAAGAACCCTACTTTCTACCGTCATCCCAGACCTAATCCCCATTTCTTTTAAGAAAATACATAGTTAAGTGAGAATACCTTATTTCAGGCATTCGATGTTGATCTTTCTTTATTCTTGATCGCTTGTTGATAGTAGCTCTCCTCCCAAGGATGACCTGCATTTACAAAAAACAAGAAACAAACTCTACATGCATTTGATCTACAGATTAATGGGATAGAGATTCAAACATATATTCAATAAACTATGAAGAACTCATATAGTGGGACGGGGAAAGTGTTTCTTTATTATTAACTTTAATGAATCAACTTACAATCTCGAGACTGGACACTGCTTTGTGAACCTGGTCCTGGGCTCCTCTTCAAATGTCCTCCAACTTCTTTTCTCTGTATCTCTCCTTGCACAAGGATGGCTAAAGGGTTGGGACAATGGGAATGTGCAATTGGTTATAGTTTCTTTACTATCATTCTCCTCTTCCAAATGGGACCCCCTAGCCCTTCTTTTATAGGCTAGAAGAAGCTAGGTATTTTGTTGAACCCTCAGCCATGCATGGCCGAAAGGTTTAGTTAACTCACCCAAAGCTATGTGTTTTGTTAGAAACTTTCCTTTTTTCGTGTCTTTGTAGGTACACACGAGCTATTTTAGGTCAACGAGCATGTACACACATGCAGTAATGGAGTAGGGCATGTGGGCCTTTATAAAATAGGTTTTTAAGAAGAGTTGACCAACAACGTTTTGGCAAAGAAGGAATATGGGATGGCCTGATGCCAGGTAAGCATGTCTGGTGAAAATTAGGGTTATTACAGAGACGTAACCTAAGAAGCCGTCGGTGTAGAGTAGGTTCGTAAACATGGTAAAGCCCATTTAACTGGTACACAACAAGTTGAGCATCCAAGTAGACCCGGAGGTGAGAGATACCATGCGACAAAGCGTCATGAAGAAACTCTAAAACTGCATTGTATTCAACGACATTGTTTGTGGCATCACCTAAATAGATACTTCCTGAAGATAACAACTGGCCCTGAGGTGTGAAAATCACCCAAGCTACGGAAGCAAGCCTTCAAGTGTGCCAGCTAGTGCTGTCCACAAACCCAATGAACACCTCTGATTCACTTAACATATGCCACAGTGAAAATGATGACATAAAAAATGACACGTCATAAAACAAAAAGGCAAAAACTAAAAAGAAAATGTATAAGAACTATACATATGTACACAAAGTCACCCAAGGAGACCCACCTATGAGTAATGCTTCTTGAGGTAGAGCCCATTTCTAGGCTCTACCAAAGAATTTCCTTCAAATTATACCAGACAATAAGTGCCCTTCTTTAGAACCCCCTTCACGATGAAAGGTCCAAACCGCATGGGTTTGAACTTGCCTGCCCCTAGAGGATCCTTATCTTGGTCATAGACCAAGACAAGGTCACCTTCAAATAAAATCTGAGGACGAACGGACCGATCATATTGACACTTGAAATTTTGTTTATGAGCCTCATTGGCCAAGGCTACATCCCAACACTACTCATCGAGTTGCTCAAGATATAATAAACACTCTTCAAGCGATGAAGTGTCTAGAAATAACTATATTGCCAAATTTAGAGACGAGATCTGGCACTCTATAGGCAAGACTTCTTCCAGCCTATAAATGAGTTGAGAAGGTGAGAAACTGGTTGCAGTCTTAATAGACATTTGGTAGGCCCATAATGCTGAGTACCACATCAAATGCCAATTTGACTTGGACAGATTGATCATTCGCTGTAGAATAGTCTTAAGGGACCTATTCATAGATTCCACCTAACCATTCACTTGTGGGTAGTAGGGTGATGAATTTTCTCGCCTCAACCCAAGATTTGACTTTAACTCAGACATCATTTTATTCTGAAAGTGACTTCCATGGTCAATGACAATCTTTCTCGAGATGTTGAACCACGTATTGCATAATGTTGGAGCTAGGAGACAAAGAAAGGCCAGCGTCTTGCTAGCATGAGAGATGACAAGGGATAACAAAGTGAAGAATTTCACCTTCTCATTATGTAACCCAAATTCTTAGAATGATTTAATTGCAAACGCCTAAATCTCGTATAAATATATATTTTGAGAATGCACCAAAGGTTGTTTTTTGTCGATTGTAAAGGAGAAGACTCTCTTTACTAAGATTAAATACAAATGAAGACCAGAGATTCTACATCTCATCTATTCTAAGTTATCTTTTCTTTTTCTTTCAATATTCCAACATACTTTCATATATTTTCTTTGATGAATGCAAATCACAATTTAGTACAACCTCTACTGTGGTTATGTTATACTCGGTAATCTAATAAAAAACAGATTTTCCTTTATATTCACTGTTACACATGAAATTTGCACACCTAGGTACCTCGCCCTAAGTGTCGTAAAGTGTCATATAAGTGTCTCATACACCTTGACACCATGTAATATCATATGTCACAATCCCTAGTCAATGTGGAGGAGGGATATATTATATGAAGGCCAAAATACCAAGTACACATGAATTATTATTAATATTCATGGAAAATTAATTGATTAAGTGTGAGAATCAAGTGCACATGAATTATTATTAATATTCATGAAAAAGAAAGTAATTAAGTATGAGAATCCACCTCACATTTGGTTTCCTATTTTTTAGGGAAGGTGGAGGATCTCATGGATGGTTGAAATATTTCCTCCTTAAAATCCCTGGGAGATGTTTCCTCCCCAAAATCCTTAAGAGATATTTTCTCCCTAAATATCTTAGAGATCCCTTTCTTAGTGGATCTGATGAGAGATCCTCTCCATGGTGGTAAATTCTCCAAATCCTATATAATGAGGGATTTCCATGGAGGAGAAAAGGAAGAAGAGTTTATAGATACCAAACTTATGGTCTCTTGAAGGAGGAAATATTGGAGGTATGAAACCTATGATCTCATAGGTAACATATAGCACAAGGGATGGAAAGTATTGTGAAGCATCTAACTTATGATCTCATGAGGAAGATGTCATTTGGAACATCAACATTCTGTGTGTGAACTGTTTAAGCAAGGGCTTGGACAAGGAGATCTTGGTGAATCTGTTGCACTACATCCATGGCTGTAAGTATTCTTCACTATTATTCTCATTAATATAATATGCTTGGCCTGTTTCTTTCTATTCTGTGTTTGATCTCACATGAAATTTTCTCTATTAGATAGATCTATTTCAAACTAATCTCAGTAGAGTAGGAATTTGGTTGTATCTTTGTTTGTCTACAGGGCTTATCGAGGAGTTTAAGATTGGAGCTCAACTTGGACCGTGCAGGGACAAACACTGGTAAAAGGGTACTTATTTTCTCCTTCCTCCTCACACATTAGTTTATCTATATCTAAAAGAAAGTTAGTGTCCATGATAAGCATATTCTGTCTTAGAGTTAAGAGTCTATCTCTCAAGAGGAGATCTACCTGTCCACAGGGAGATTTTCCTACAACATTCACTATTAGTTAATACAAGACATGCATGTTAATTAGATACTATGTTTTATACTTTATTGAATATTACATAAATCACTTTCTTCTTCTATTACAAAGTAATATTCTTCATAATTTGATGCCTTGCTTTGATTAGCAGCTTTATGTTTTTCTTTCCATTCATTCTATATTTTGAATTTAACTCAGGTGCGAGAAACAACCTCTGAGTTGTTATAATATTAATTTGTTTTAAATAACTTTCTCTTGTTATTTATGTGGTGAAAAGAAAACATTGAAAAACTTTCCCTCGTTTACTGATGCCTGACATTATATTTCAATTCTTGATATAAACTCAGGAACAACATATTTTTGGCGTTGTTGTCGGGGACAGAGAAACCCGGTTATTTTTCCCTGGGAGAATGACATTTGCAAGTTTCTTTCTTTGATAGTGAAAAATGACTGAACACATTATAAAGGCTAAGTTTTTATTATTCACTTGGTGACTCCACAATTTAATAAGTTGGCATCTGATCGAAGGAACACCAAACAAAACCCGGATGATAAGAAGACCACACCTGTTTCTGACCCTGAAAAATACTGATATCAAGAGGATTCCTTAAGAAAGATATTATGGTTTACCAACCTAAATCGACACAGTCTAAGGATAAGGTTCCACTTGAAACCATAAACCCTAAATTAGTTCTACCCAAAATTAAGACTGAAGTTCATTCGACTACTTCCTGTGTAAGTGAAGGTAAGAAATCTACATTAAAGTCTGTTTCGATTGATATCTCATCAGCTCTTGAACTAAATTTACCACCCTCACAAATTCTAGATGAGTATAGCATACACTCAGATTCAATTCCTACAAGTTCTCCCATTTACATATCTTGCAATTCATAGGAATCAAGTCCCCGTATCTCGTTTTCCCCTTTTTCGATTTTTTCATCTCGTGATAAACGGTTCTCAAAATATTTTTTGCTTCATCCCAAAGAAGATAAATGATCATTATACATCTTTGAAAACCCTCTTTATAACATGTCGGTTTCCTCTCCTAGAATATCTATGGAAGCTATCGGAGGAGGAGGAGGGGGTGGTCAAGGCCCACCCCCACCCCCCAGGATTTTCGCTAAAGTAGCTGCCAGATACACTCCTTTGGTCCTCCCAGTACCCTTTCATGATTTACCTAAAAACTACATGAAAAACATACCTAATTTTAAAGGGGAAGGAGACTTAACTGTAGCCGAACATATAAATTTATTTGATCAATTCACAGATATTCTCGGTCTCGAGCATGAAGACGTGTATTCACAGTTTTTTTTTTCAAACTTTTGAAGGAAAGTTGAGAACCTGGTTTCGAATTTTTTCCACAGGTTCGATATTATCCTATGACGCACTAGAAAAATCTTTTCTCAGACAATGGGGTGAAAGGAAAGATCACTTATATTATTTAATTGAGTTTGGGGATTTAAGGAAGAAAAATTCAGAAACTGTTATTGAATTCATCAAAAGATTTAATAAATTGTATAACAAGATCCCATTCGAAGTTAAACCTTGCCAGCCTGCAACAAAGGTAACTTGTGCAGGAGCTTTCGATCCCAATTTCGCACTATTATTGAGAGAAAGGAGAGTGGCCAAACTTACCCAAATGCAAGACGATGTCATAGAAATTAAGTCAAATATAATGTCTTTTGGAAAATTAAAAACAAAAGTGGAAACGAGAAATAAAGAGATCAAATGATTTAGGGAACAAGCAGGACCCTCTGGATCTGGGAGGTCTATAGACGACGAGATGGATGATATGGAAAAGATAATTAAAGAACTGTCAAATAAAATTTCAAAGATGGAACTAGATCAATCTAAAGCAGATCAGTTCATTAGGAGAGAATTCAGGAGGAACCTCAATCCTAAAATAAAATAAAGACAAATTAAAAAATAAGATCAAAAAATTCAGACTCCTTTGAAAAATGAAAATTTTATAGGAGGAAATGACATGCAAGAATTTGAGGATTTAGAAGATGATATGAATAATCTCGGTGAGGATTTTCATCAAGCTCATTTAACTAGACAAGATTATGAGAGGTATTTAAAAACAAAACATCGGTCTATTGAGGATAGCAACATAAATAATACAAAGGATCTTGCTTTCTAAGGAATCGTCGATACTATAATGGCTGAGCTCCAAAACAAGTATAATCTAAGTTCTAAAACTAAAAACATAACAACTACCCAACCAAAGAAAATCATGTCGAGAGGCAAATTATATGAACCAGCTCCAAAGGAAACTGAAACACAGAACACCAAAATAAAAGTTGTTGACCCACAAGGTGCCAAAACTAAGACATTCGAAACACAAACGGCAGGAACAAAAACAACTGAAAATAAAACGATGCAAACCAATAAATTATAAAAAAAGGAGATTGAAGTCCAAATAAGAGAAACCGACAAGAAAATAGGGTGTTTCAGCCTAGAAAATGATATTAACAAAATCAAGATACCAATACCTCTGGTTAAACTGGCAAAGAACCCTGTTTACCGAAAGAAAATCGCCAAAATGATAAATTTTTCAGATTTAGAAAGTCAAGCTGACATTATAAATTTGGAAGATGATAACCCTAATATAATTTTTGGTCCACATTTCGAAGGTTCCAGAGATAACGTCACTCCTTTCTACATTACGCTAAATGTGCATGATCATCTGCTACATAATTGCATGCTAGATTCTGTAGCCTTGCATAACGTGATGCCCAAGGCTATTATGGATAGACTTGTCTTGAAATCACCAGGCCATATGGAGACTTGTATTGATTTGATTCGAGGAATGTTAAATGCATGGGTATCATCAAAGATTTAGTAGTAACTCTTACACAGATTCTGGTAAAAAGTGTTTTGATGGATGTATCTATTCCTGATATACCTACGAAGTATGGTTTTCTATTATCCAGTTCTTGGGGCGCTAATCTCGGAGGATTGCTTCAACTGGACATGATATACACCACAATCCCCATCTTCGGTGGATAGTTCACTCGATTATACAAGGAAACATAGCTGGCATATATAGTAAGCGATCCACACAACCCTAGTAATTACCCTGTTTATGTCGTTGATTAGGATCTAGGAAATTGTATTTTATCAATTGATGATGATGTGGATGACTGTACAGAAGAAAATTGTATAGAGAAAAATAAAACAGAAAATAAATGAAACTATATATAGTACCGGAATTTGGAAAATGTATTTCGATGGTGCTTCATCATGTGAAGGAGCAAGTGCAGGAGTAATTTTTGTAGCACCCGGAGATGAGTTTATCATTTCTTTATCTTACAAACTATAGTGGGAAATAGATTACATGAAGAATGTATGCGAGTATGAAGCCCTGGTCTTGGGATTATAAGCTTCCAGGAAGCTAAACATAAAGAACTTGGAAGTCTATGGAGACGCAGAATTAATTGTAAAGAAAGTAAATTGGAAGTACCCGGCCAAGCACCTGATATTGAAATATTATAGAAACTGTGCCTAGGAATTAATGGAAAATATTTTCTCATCAGTTAATGTTCATTATATTCCCCGTATAGAAAATCTGCAAGTTGATTCATTACCCAAAGCAACCTCAACTTTTACACCTCCTACAGCTTTTAAACTTAAGTATCACATAGAGATGAGGCACAAACCCTCCATACCAAACAATATACAACATTAGAAGGTGTTAAAATATGATGAACAGATCAGAAATTTCCTTGAAATGGTGGAAGACTTTGTCGAGACGCATATTAACCAAGAAAACTAGAATGACCATACTTGGATTATGCAAGAAGGGGAAGATCCTCAAGAGTTCCAAGAAAAGATCGTGAATCATCACATGTTAGTACTAAAAAACAACCATATCCCTAAATGTCTAATCCCCTTAGAAGGACTATTTGACCAAAATGACATGCCCTTAAAATCTACTCTACAACCTCAACCAGAAGAAGTCGAAGATTGTGATATAGGTACCAAAGAAAATCCTAGAATAGTAAAAATATCAAAATATCTTCCTCTTGAGATGAAAGTTAAGTATGTGATGTAGGAGCGTCTCTCCACATCATCCAGCTAGTCATGTTAGCGCATGCATTCAAGGATGAAGAGAGGCACAACCCTCGTTTTTAAATTTGAAATTTGAATGTAATTAAATGTTGTAGGTTGTTGAGTCGTGAGGTCGTGATTTTCACAGGCTGTAGAGTAGGTAGACCGTTAATATTTGTAAGGATGAAATCTAGATCCGATTGTGGACTAGAGAGCCCATTCAATGTGATTGAATAGGGTAGGTGAGTTTGGAGGGAAGATCTCTAAGAGCCCCCTCATGTAAAAGATCATAGTATCTCATTTTAGAGTTGAGTTGAGTCAGAGCGAGGAGAGAAAATTTGTGAGTAGAGAGTAGAAGAGAAGGAGATGAGACTTTGTTATAGTCTGTGCTCAGAACACCCTTGTAAACAGACATTTTATTAATACAAACTAGAGAAGTTTTTCCTGCATGATTCTATGCTGTGTAGATGTTTTCATGTGTTCTTCTTATGCTGTGAATGTATGTTGTAACTATGCATTTGCAGGAGTTGTTTGATTTCAAGTTTGGGGGATCTTTGAGGCTTCACACTAGGAGGGTGAGACAGAACACTGTGAGTTCTGATAGCCAGTGCATAGATACACTTATGAATTCTGCAGATTCATACAAAGACGTGCTAGGAGGGCACAACAGCTGAAACCATTAACTTAGAGGAAGACCTCAAGGTTGTTGAACACCTTAGAGGCAAGGCTATGTAGAGTGAACACAGTTGTAGATATAAACTCTTTTGGAGTTCTGTAAATCTCTGCCAAGAGGGCATTGAGCAGGTTCAAAGAGTGCATAGAAGAGGAACTATGTTGTGAGTTCAGAAGAAGATAGAAGCTATGAGGATTTTTGTACAACTCTACCAGGAGGGCATTGAGTCAGTGTGCAGATAGGCACACAGAGAGAGAGAGAGAGAGAGAGAGAGAGAGAGAAATCTTTTGAGTTATGGGATTGGAAGAAGAATCCACTGAAGGATCTTCCTAGGGATATTAAACACCCTAAAAGAATTAGCAATAGGTTTCTTGAGCAGATAGAGTGCCAGGAGGGCATCAATTTCTCCATCTGCAGGAGAAAGGAAGAAGGATTTATTTCCTTAGAGGTCTGAGTGGTAGGAAAGTTCAGAAGGAGTAGCACTTTTTGTGCAAAGACTCTGCAGAGGCGTAGAAGTCATGGAATCCCTTGAGGATTTCAAGAGCGAAGCTCAAGAGGGGTAGTGTTTTAAGCGCATGGAGCCATAGCTGCAAGGAGTGCAGAGGCCAGAGAACTCTATGGAAGAGTTCAGAGTTTCCTAAACCTCAGGAGGAGTAGCATTTTCATACGAGCAAGCAAGGACTCAAGTCGTGGAGCTCGCAGAGGAAAGAAACAAAGGTTGAGGCCTTAGGCTTTTGGAAATTCTTCCAAGTCCAGGAAGAAAGTGTGCACAAGCTTAGGAAGAGAACAACTGCCATCGGATTCAGCCGAAGAGATCTGGACCATTGAAATTTCCACGTCTAGGGAGAAATGGAGGAGCACAGAGCAGAAGAGATTATGAGCCATCGAATCTGGCTTAGAATCATATAGACACATTAGATCTTTCGAGAGATGCAATAGGTTTAAACCCTCATGCACAGAGTAGCAGACATGAAAGTCCCGAAAGGGTTGTAATCAAGATTTCGGCATTCAGAATTTCAAGGGTCCGGAGGACGAAGGTCTGGGTTCTCGACGTCGAAAGTACGAAAATAGAAAAATAGATCGTAGTCGTCCATCTGAGGGAGGAAACGTGTCACGGAATCATTTGTTTCAGAGATTCAAGCACCGAGACTCACAGAAGTGATTATTTCAACTTCGCACCTAGCAAAGTCCCAAAATGATCATATCCATCCATTCGTTGGGACACATGGCGGAGATAAAGGGACCCATTGGTATTTCACCTACTGGGGTTTCAAGTTGACAGAGGAGATTGTGTCACTGGGGGTCATAAGTCGTGAAATCATGAAGTGAACAATGATCGTCCATCTGAGGAGGACAGGTGGAAGAAATTGAGGGATCGGAGAAAGTGCCAAAGAATTCTGAGTTTGGGCTTCGTGAACTCGAAAGTTTGCAGGGTGAGAGCCCAAGAGTTGGGTGCTCCAAGTCGCAAAGTTGCGAAATCGCGAGGAGCGAGGATAGTCATTGGATCCAGGTCACGGGAGGACCGTTGGATCAGGAACCCCATCACATATCGCGTATTCAGGGATCCAGAGGTTGAGAGGACCTCTTCTCAACTATCGAAGTCATGAAGTGCCAAAATATGAGGCACAAAGGGACATGTGGCAGAACCATGAGGTGGGGCCCGCATGATTGATAGGTGGACACGCGTCGCTTGGAGAAAGGAGTCAACACTCCATTCATTTCTCGCATCTCGAGGATTCGCGGGATAAGAGTATGAAAGTTCAATCCTTGAACTCACGAAGTCGTGAAGTTACGAGAGGTTCTATCATTTAGCCTAGCCGGCAGTCACACGTAGAGGTTGCTGACAAGGAAATGCCCTTGGTCACAAGCATTGTGGTTGCTTGCGGAGAAAGGAGCTCACGTCTAGTGTTGTTCACACAGGTGGAGTTTCTAAAGGACCTGTGGATACACTGTTGTGTTTGAAGGGTATTTCCCAAGGGAAAACCAAAGAGTCAATCAGACTCAAAGGGCAGTTTAAGAATGATCCTGAGCGGACCTTGACCCGAGGGTTGGGGGTATGCACCAGTATGTAGATTTACTCGAGTAATATAAAGAGATGTTTTCTTCGTCTTATGATGAGCTGAGAACTTATGACACCACTGTGATCGAACACAATATTCCTTTAAAGCCAGGTGTTAAACCTTTCAGACAGAAGCTCAGGCAAATCAATCCCATATTATTGTATGTGGTAAAAAAGGAAGTAAAAAAGCTCATGGATGCTAAAATAATTGTACCACTCAAGTACTCTGAATGGGTATCTAATTTGGTCCCGGTTGGCAAGAAGAGTGGAGAAATTAGACTGTGTGTAGATTTTAGAAATTTAAATAAATCATCTCTCAAAGATAATTATTCGCTACCCAAAATGGATCATGTTCTAGAAAAGGTGCTCGAAGCAAATAGAATGTCAATTATTGACAGTTTTTCTGGTTACAATCAGGTTGTTGTTAACGAAGATGATAAAGAAAATACAACATTCACCACCCCATGGGGTACATTTATGTATGACAAAATGCCTTTTGGTTTGATTAATGCAGGTGCTACTTTCCAATGAGCTATGGATATTGCCTTCATCGATGAAAGAGATAAATTCTTCGTTATTTATCTTGATGATCTAACTATTTTTTCCATATATGATGAAGAACATCTTATCCACCTCAAGCAAACATTCAAGAAATGATGCAAATTTGGTTTGTCTCTAAATCCCAAGAAATTTCACTTTACGATACAAGAAGGTAAACTCTTGGGCCATATTGTATATTAGGAAGGAATTAAAATCGATCCTAAAAGGGTTGAAGCTATTAACACTATAAATATTCCTAGAGATGTAAAAGAAATCTAGTCATTTTTAGGAAAAAAAAAAATTGAGGATATTTATCCCAAATTTTGTTGAAATTGTGAAATTTATTACTGATATGCTCAAGAAGAATAGAAAAGTTAAATGGACAGAAAAAGAAAAATCATCATTCGCACACATAAATAAAATTATAGGTGAAGCACATGTACTGGAAAGCCTCGATTATCTAAAGGATTTTTTTATCTTTTCGTTTCCATCCGAGCATACAATTGCAATGGTACTCCTCCAGAAGAACAAAGAGGGTTTTGAGAAACCAATAGCATTTTTCAGTAAGAGCCTTAGAGACGTGGATTTGAGGTACAACATAATGGAAAAACAGGCATATGCCATGGTGAAAGCACTAAAAGATTTCAGAACCTACGTACTGCATTCCAAGATCATTGCATATGTACCCACCAGTTTTGTTAAGGATATATTGGTTCAGCCTGATAGTGACGGGAAGAGGGGATAGTGGCTTGCTAAAATTAAAGAATTCAATCTAGAGGTAAAACTAACAAATATTGTAAAGGGACAGGGTTTGGCTAAGCTACTAGACGAATCAAATTTCAAAGCGCTTGGAATAAATAACCTACAAGAACATGAAGGATATTTAGACATAGATGAATTCGACAACCAGATAGCTACAACCAGAATTGAAGAGAAGTTTGCATCTTCAGGTTGGTATAAATACATAGTATCTTATCTTATGACTCTAAAATTCCCAAATGATATGTCTTCGTATAAGACTAGGACGTTGAAATTGCATACGATAAAGTATTGTATCTCAGAAAGCTAGTTGTATTGGAAAGACCCTCTAGGTTTTCTACTAGTTTGTTTAGTAGAATCTGAAAAAAAAAAAGAGTTATAAGTGAATTTCATGAAGGAGTGTGTAGAGGACATCATGCATGGAGAGAAATAGCCTATAAAATCCTGAGAGTAGGATATTATTGGTCTAAGATTTTCACATATGTGAATGCCAAAGTCAGAGCCTATAACTCCTTCCAATTATTTTCAGGCAAGCAAAAACTCTCGGCATTACCTTTGGTCCCGGTTAAAACGAAAGCCCCTTTTCAACAATGGGGGTTATATTTTATAGGAGAAAAACTATAGTGACCACTGCATGCATAGCATAGGTCTAAGTCCTTCCTAACAAGTGATTGTAGTCAAGAGACACATCGACCACTTCAACCTTGGCGCACATGGTCTTCCCCCCTAACTGCATGGGGAAAGAGGAGATGATTTTGTGTGGTCAGAATGAACGATCATCGAAAGAGGTAAGAAGAGTAGGTGAAAGAGACAAAATGGGTTGGCCAATGGCCTTCCAATATGCCAAAGACATCACGCACGTTGAGGCAGCCTCATCAACCACCGTGCAGAAAATGTTCTGGGTAAAAGTTTTCATGGTGTAAGGCACTACTATCTGAAATGCCATGTGGTAAGGGAGAAGAGGTTTTAAGTCAGTCATATCAAGCATGATCATTACCAGATTACAAGTCTCAGCAGATCATAGGGCAGCTAACAGAACCTTTCTTTGGGAAGGGAAACTCTAGAGGAATTCCAAAGCAGACATTGCACAAGGGGTTTGAGACAAATCCTCCACCACAGAGTAGTTATGGGTGGACCTTGCATTTGGATTGTGGGACGCTTTCTTGAAATCAACTTTTGGGATGTGTTTCATTGTTTCTCCCAACATATTCTCAATCTAGAGAGGAAGAGGTGCATTTTTGGCTTCTTTACCCTTCTCAGAGGTGTTTGGCGTTTCGTAGTCGTGTGTCCTAGTCGCTATATCAGTGATACCTTTCAACATATACACATTCACCGATGAAGGATTAGTCAAAGACGGAGGGGGTCCCCGACTGCCCTTTTCCATGCTCGAAGAGGCTTGAGTTAAATTTTTCCCATGTGGAAATGGGTTTGTTAACATGGCAGGTTGTTGTTGTGCCAATAACTTCTTGGCCTCCGCAAGTCAAGGGCACAGGTGAGTCAAATGGTCTTCCATGCAAAGTTTACACAAATACTTTGACTTTTTCTTTTATGTGTTTCCCCTGCCATCATTATTGGTAGGTTTCTTATCCCCCTTACCCTTCTTTTATTGTTTCTTCTTTCCGTATGGATGCTGGGTGGCCTTCGGGTTTGTCTATAGCACATTGTTTACATCCGACATTTGAGTAGGGGGAGGAACTAAACCAGTGGTCTGGCTGGAAATTGTCTTCTATATTGACTATTGTTGTAATTGATTTGAAAAATGATCAATGGGATTTGTTTTCACTGAACCAACAATACTATTGGCATGTGGTCCAGATCTTTGTCTGGTCTTATCAAGTATCAATCGTGGTGCATCTGGAAACACTTTGTAAAGTAAACCAAACTGAGATTAAATTAGCTCTAGCTATTGAGCTCTCATTATCGCTTCTTCTTCTTAAAATACCCCCAATGTTGCTATGTCTTTGGATAACTGAGGCACCAAATATTTAAGGAACCACTCAAGCAGGAATGCTGGTGGGACTGGTACTTTTATCAAACTCTTTCAGCATCTCCATTATCGGATGTGATCTGAGATATGGTCCTCCTTTGTCTGCTCAAAGTTGACTAGCAACTCGGTATCGGCCTCGTATCTCATAGGTAATTGAAAATGGTTTAAGAAAACCATTGACAATTTTACAAAGGTAGAGTATATTGAGTGGTCGAGCTCAATGTACCATTTCACAACACTCCCAATGAGAGTGTGTTGAAAAGAATGCAACTGGATGGAATCATCTCTCAATGAGTTGGATGAGCACCCTAAATTGAAGGTAGTCACATGATCCCCTGGATCTTCATTAGGCTTAGCTTCAAAAATTGGAATGTCTGAAGGAATCTTGGTTGGCATAGGAGGCCAACACGGATCATGACAGATGGGGTCATTTAATAACCTTTTCAAGTCTCTCAAGTGCAAAGTTTCCAAAAATGGTAATTTGGGTTGTTGATTATAACTAGGGAAAAAGGAGCCTGGAATTTGGCTAGCACCATGTTGCCAGGAAAATTTAGGTTTTTGGCCATGGTTTTGGTAATAAGCATGGTTGACTCTCATAATAGGATGTATAAGGTTGAGCTTGCATTGCATTCCAAGGATTTTGGGAAGGGTTGCCCCGTGCCGGTCCGACGGGCATAGGTCTTATGCCTTTCCTGGGGTTCCAATGGCTATGGAATGTTAGAAAATGTTTAACAAGTAGTGTATGCTTGTCATTGATGGAAAGTATAGTAGTGAAGATGGCATGAGTATAGGAAGAATGTAACGGATGGGCACCATAAGTATTTTGGGAAGACGCTGCAGAACAAGCTCGATAAGATCAAAAGAGATAGTACAGAGGATTATTGGACATGTTTAACAAGAAAGAAGGATCAATAGAAAGGTAGGAAAGGAAGAAGAAAAACAGTGCAAGGATAATGGCATGGAAAGATCGGAAGAGTAAACTCCATTTTAGAGTTTCGTAGATCGGGACTTGAAGGTGTCGATAACTTACACATCAAGAATGCGAAATCGCGAAGTGGCAAAATCATGAGAAGATCTGGGCCATAGGATCTAGGGTAACTATGAAGGACCAATAGCCATTAGATATGGTGAAGCTGCAAGGCGGATGAAATTGCGAAGTGGAGAAATTGCGAAATGGTGAAATTGCGAGAAGATATGGGTCGTAGGATCTGGGGTATCTACGAAGGATCAATAGCCGTTTGATATGGTGAAGGTGCAAGGCGGATAAGTCCAAGAGTCATCCAACTCTCCAAAACTGTGAAGGAATCTTGGCCACCCATCGAGGACAATCATGGACCATTGGATCAGGGGGACGCATGGAAAAAGATCAAAGCACCACAAAGACTCCATTTCGGAGTTTCGCAGGTTGGGAAATTCAAAGGAAAGAGGTTCAAACTCACGATATGCGAATTCACGAAAAGATTTGGACCATTAGATCACCAAGAATTGTGGACCATTGATCAGGCATAAAGAAGGCTTGTGAAGTGTCAAAATCATGAAAATATCTGGACTGTTGGGTCCATAGGATACGTGGCGAAACATCGTCAATTTGTTGATTGGCAAGTCAAAGGAATGGGGTTCCCTAACCTCTTGAATTTGTGATATGCGATATCGTGAAACAATATTAGCTGTCAGATCGAGGTTTGATCTGGACCGTTGATCTGAATCCATCTCGGAGTCTCGGCTATCATGACTTGGAGTGATGAGACCCTTCATCACAAGAATTGTGAGATGTGAATTGATGATGAGATCTGGACCGTCAATACACCAAGATTCTGGACTATTGATCCAACCCCATCTCGGAGTCTTGCCTATCACGACTTGGAGTGATGAGAACCTCCATCTAAGGAATAATGAGATGTGAGATTGTGAAATGATCAGGATCGTCGGATCACCAATAACGTGGACCATTGATCTGAGCTCCATCTTAGAGTTTCACCTATCGTGACTTGGAGTGACGAGAACCTCCATCTGAGGAACTGTGAGATGAGAGATCACAAAAAGATCAGGACCATCAGATCACCAAGAACATGGACTGTTTATCTGAGCTCCATCTCATATTTTCGCCTATCGCGACTTGGAGTGAATAGAATCTCCATCTAAGGAACAACAAGATGCAAATTCGCGATGAGATCTGGACCGTTGATTCATCGAGATCATGGACCATCGATTAGGGTCATTGAAGATTATAAGTTTGCAGCGCCTTTTAGCACAGACAATGGTCACCACCTGTGGTCACATGGAGGAAGGACCTAGTGCAGATAATATTTTCCTTAGAATTTTGGGGATCGCATCTGGTACGAATGTTGAAATACCAAAAAGGTGAAATGTCGTTGTAACTGGTGGTCACCACCTGTGGTCACGTAGAGGAGGGAGATAGAGAAGCCAAGCTCCTTTTCGAGGTTCGTGAAATAAGGATTCAAGGAGACTCATGTGAGAAAACACAAAATGTGAAATCGCAAAATACCTTTATTATTAGGCATGTGGTCACAGCCAAGGTCACATTATTGAAGGTTTAAGGGGAGATTTATCATGCAGCTAAGCTCTATTTTGGAACTCATGACATGGAGAGTCAATATGTCTCATCGCAGAAACTCTGAATTATGAAAGTGAGAAACAGATAAATAACGACAATATCCTTGAGAGTTAATCCAACAGTGTAGGTGAATCTGAGCATAATTGGAGGGCTAATTTTGCTCCTCATAGTGTAACTACTAGAAACCATTGATGGTTTCTGCCAGAGGAGCTGAAGAGTCTCTGGGAATATTCCAATGGGATGAAGATTGGCCATAGGGGCGATTGACAACTGGAAGAGGGTTGGAGCCTGTAGTTGAAACAGAGAGGGTGAGCTGGACTATAACAAAGAAGACGAAGAGTCTCAACTGCCAGAGAGAAAAAGGAATTTCATCATAACACCTAGTGATGATAGACACATGGGTTGAATCACTAGAGGAGTTGAAGAGTCTTCAGGATTCTTCCAGTGAATGAAGACTATTCTTAGAGGGGATTGACATATGGATGAGCATTGATGTCTGTAAATGAAATAGAAAGGATAAGCTCGACTGTGCCAGAGAAGACAAGGAGTCTCAACTGCCAGAGAGGATGAGGAATCTCAGTAGAACACCCAGTGATGATGGGCATGTGGTGGGACCCACTAGAGAAGCTGAAGAGTTGTGATGATCAGGAAGAGCACTCGAGATGTGGAGGAGATCGATGCGGTGTGAGTATGCAGAGGCATTGTGCACATTGCATGTAGAAGGTGCACAGAAGCTATAAGTACACGACACCAAGAAGAGATGGGGTTGTTGTTGCTATTGGAGTTGCAGTGGTTGTTGTTTTTGTGAGTGATGGAGGTGTAAAGAAGGAGGTGGAGTGCAGCAGCTGAAATGAACAGAAGACAAAAGGTGAATTGAAGAGGAATGGAACACAGAGTACAAAAGATAGAAGAATAGAAAGTGCAAGGTATGCAGGCAGAATGACAGTGAGGCAGATAGAGCAGCGAAATCTTGCAGAATAGTGATGAGATTGGTAAGTTGTTGTTGAACATTATATCACTGTAATAATTTTTAGTACTTCATATTGATAATCCAGGGTGGTTGGGAGCTGCTAGGGAGGACTGTTGTCCTCATAGGTTCAAGTGGGTGCTTGAACACAGGGAGTTGTAGCTTCCATCTGGTTGTAGCTAGAGAAACCAAGGTGACAGAGTGGTGCAAGGGAGAACTCTTGTTCTCTGTTATATAGGTTGGTGCCTGTATGATTGGAAGTTGGTGCTTGCATCCAGTTGGTGTTGGAAACACTCAGGGAGTTGGTGCTTCCTTCTAGTTGGTGCTAGAGAAACCAGGGAGTTGGTGCTTCCTTCTGGGTGGTGCTAGAGAAACCAGGGAGTTGGTGCTTCCTTATAGTTGGTGCTAGAGAAACCAGGGAGTTGGTGCTTCCTTCTAGTTGGTGTTATAGAATCCATGGAGTTGGTGCTTCCTTATAGTGGGTGATAGAGAAAACATAGAGTTGGTTCTCTCAGCAAATAGCATCTTGCAAAACAAAGGTTGTAGCCTCATTATGAGTTGGTGCTCATATGTATGATAATGTAAAGAATGTAACTATTACTTATCATATAAAGAAAAAGATGTTTTTTCCCTTTATGGGTTTCCTTAGGAAATATTTGTCTCTGTGTATCACATGTGTGTGACTGATGTTGAATATGGTATTGCTTACTTCCCTACATTATTGTGATTGTCATTTAGTGTTTCTGCAAAGATTTTAAAATAAGTATAATTGTTTAAGAATGGTAACAATTTATTCACCCCCCCCCTCTCAGTTGTCCAACAATTGGTATCAGAGCAGGCCCCTTTCATCTAAGGGTAGATCCTAGAGCTTAAAAATGTCAAGACATGAAGGAAATTCAACCAACAAGGTCCCTATGTTCAATGGAACAAACGTTTCCTTCTAGAAAGTTAGAATGAGAACCTACATAATGGCTTTAGGTGCAGATGTATGGGATGTGGTAGATACTGGTTATGTAAAGCCAGTTGTACTAGCTAATAAGGATGACAAGCTATAATTTAGCTTCAATGCTAAGTCTATGAATGTTATCTTGAGTGGGCTTGTAGAAGCAGAATTCGTAAAGGTCATGCACCTGGGAAATGCCAAAGAAATGTGGGACAAACTCATTAGCAGTTATGAAGGTAATGAGAAGGTAAAGGATGCCAAACTTCAAACCTATAGAATATAGTTTGAACAGCTGAAGATGAAGGAAGATGAAATTGTTGGTAAATATTTTCTGAGAGTAGAAGAAATGGTGAATGCAATGAAATCACTTGGTGAAAAGATTAAGGAATCTTCTTTAGTTCAGAAAATCTTGAGATCTCTCCCAGATAGGATCAACCTGAAGGTCTCTTCTATAGAAGAACTTAATGATCTAAAAACCTTGTCTTTTCATCAACTTCTAGGAATGTTGACTACATATGAAATGAGGATAGTTACAGATAAAACCACCTCTAGAGAAGCATCATTTAAAACAGATAAGAATGAGGATTGTGAGCCTGATGAAATTGAAGAAAAATTAGTGAGAAGATTAAAGAAAGGATCAGGAAAGTACCAAGGTAAGTTTCCCTTCAAATGTTTCAACTATGGTAATATAGGTCATTTTGAAAATAAATGTCCACACAAGAAACATGATCAAAACTCTGAAGATGAAGAGAAGCACAAATCAAGAAGATTTGATAAGAATAAAAGTTTATGTGTAAACAATGATGACTCCTTAGAAGACGCCGATAGTGATTCTTCATGTGAAGATAAAGTAAATGACTTCATGCTTATGGCCAAAGAGGATTATGATATTGAAATCACAGGAAGTGATGAGAGTGACGAAGAAGTTGTGGTTGATATGGAAGGAGAACTGATCAATGCACTGGAAGAGATTGACAGACTAAGAATCAAGAACAAAAAGCAAAAACAATTGCTAATACAGTTTGAGAAAGACAATAAATAGCATGATGAAGACTTTGCCCTACTAAAAGTGGAATTAGAGGCAAAGAAAATTGAAGATATTCTGAAACGACAGTTATCAGAAAAGAAGGCTAGATGTGAAGCATTAAAACAAGAAGTAGTGAAAACTAGGAAAGAGATGGAGAAATTTCAAGCCTTGTACAATCGAAATCTATCAAGTATCAAAGCCTCGGAAGAATTAAATTTCATTCTAAATCAGCAAAGGAATCCAAAGTTGAAAGTTGGCTTGGGCTATGAAGAAGGATCAAGTAGTGGTCAGCTGAGAAACAAAGAACCCATCAAGTTTGTCAAATATTCAACCAATGACAACAACAAACCTGCAGAAACAAAGGAAGACAATCAGACACCCAGGAGTAAAGAAAAAGGTGCCAGAACTGAATCTGTAGAACAAGGAAATAATACACTCCCTGCTCGAGGAAATCGTCAGTATGGAAGAAATTGATTTGCTCAAAGAAGACAACCATTTTCCAAGTACAAAGAATTTTTCTATGGATATTGTTTCTACTATTCTAACTTTGGTCACAAAGCTGTAAATTGTTCCTTAAGACTTAGACATGAGCAATTAAGATTTCCAAGGAATAAATATCTGCCACAACAAAGAATGATAGAGCAAAGTAATAAACCATCACATATTGCAAATTTCCAAATTAAGTCTAGAGACATGCAACTGAGGAGGTCAATAAAGAATAAACAGTCAATGAGTAGACAAAGATGCAACAATAACTTTGAATTATTGAAGAATGAGATTGAATTCTATAACTATCACAACTTTGGCCACAAAGTTGAAAACTGCAATCTGAAGAATTACAAAGCAGATCCAAGGATAAAGTTCTTAGATAAAAAGGCCAGCACATGGAAAAGGAAATATAGTGAAAAATGTGATCTAGCACTTTCAATTCAAAAACAAAAAGCCTCCAAGAATATATAAAGTGGATGTTGCAAGCACATTACTAGAGACATGGATAATCTTCTGTCCATAAGTAAAATCAAAACAGAAAATGTGATCCTTGAAAATGATGAACCAGGTAAAATCAAGGATAGAGGGATGATGAGTTTAAGTAATGACAAAAAAGATGCCCAGTACATTCTACTTATGGATTATATGAAACATAATTTTCTCAGTACAAGTCAAAAATGTGACAGAGGCAGTGACGAATTGCTCACGTCCAAAGAATGTGAAATAGATACCAGCCTCTTTAAGGGGTAATAGACACCAATTATGGAACTTTATGGATACCAGCCTCCTTCCATCACTTCTTCTCTAAAAGAAAAATCTAAGGTTCAAGCAGTGGAAGATCACATCGAGAATCAACAACAAGTTCTCCAAATCTTAAAGGAC
>JZKD02S0192506.1:729015-779724 GCA_000966675.3 Picea glauca | reverse complement strand
GGAGTTGGTGCTTCCTTCTAGTTGGTGCTAGAGAAACCAGGGAGTTGGTGCTTCCTTCTAGTTGGTGCTAGAGAAACCAGGGAGTTGGTGATTCCTTCTAGTTGGTGCTAGAGAATCTAGGGAGTTGGTACTTCCTTCTAGTGGGTGCTAGAGAAAATAGAGAGTTGGTGCTCTCAGCAAGTAGTAGCTTGCAAAACAAAGTTTGTAGCCTCATTATGAGTTGGTGCTCATATGTATGATAATGTAAAGAATGTAACTATTACTTATCATATAAAGAAAAATAAGTTTTTACCCTTTATGGGTTTCCTCAAGAAATATATGTCTCTGTGTATCACATGTGTGTGACTGATGTTGAATATGCTATTGCTTACTTCGCTGCACTATTGTGATTGTCATTCAGTGTTTCTGCAAAGAGTTTAAAATAAGTATAATTGTTTAAGCACGGTAACAACTGATTCACCCCCCCTCTCAGTTTTCCAAAATGGAAGGGGTTTCCACCAGTCGACATCCCTGACGAGGGAACTGAACCCTGCCATGAATTCCAAGGTCCTTGTGAGGAATGAATTCCTGAGTTTTATCCCTGTGCAGGAATAGTACCCTACATAGGATTTAGTTGTCCATAACCGGGGTTTCTCTCGACCGATATAGAAACCGACGAGAATGCATTGTTACCAAATGCATCAAACAAAGAGAAAGGTGTTGAACCTACCAGCATGCTATAATAAGGAAGTCCTTGACTACCTACTGCAAACGAACTATAGTTTACGTTTGGCCCAGTGGAGTGTTGGTGAGTATTGTCGAGAGAAGGATATGAAGGAGGTATATGACCCCCTCCCTAAGGGAAAGTGTTATAGGGAGATGATGTGCCCCCCATGGATCCTTATAGAGGAGTGTTCAAGATCTCTGCCCGCGGACCTAAAGTTTGTAGAGTGGAGTAGAAAAGGACAGAGTTCGTATCGAAGCCAGGAATCCTGTATGAGAACAGAGGGCATGTCGCACTCTGGGTGATTAAACCTGTGAAGTAAATCAATGCATATAGACTCTTAAGAAAAACATAAATTAATCAATGGCTCATTCACATAGTACACAGAGATTTATACTGAAAACCCTCAACCGGGAAAACCTTTCTTATATTCATTATATCAAATTTCACCATTCACTATACAATATATATACAATGTTTTTAGGTATTATGTCGATACAAAAACCCTAATCCCTTAATCCGGGATTAATTTACAAAACCGCTAAAAATAGAAAAATCCGCTAAAAATAGCAAACATCGCCCACACACACACATATCGTCAGATGCAGTTGTCATATCTGACGTGCCCACACACACACATGCAAAGAATATAACACATACCCAACATTCTCCCACTTGTTGTTTTCTTTTCATCCAGGGGTCTAGAGAATTATATAGTCAACAATCCAGGGCAGCAATGCCCATTGTTACTCTACACCAGGAGAACTTTTATGTTCTCATTGACTTTGTCAATGAATCTGCAATATTCTTCAAAGTGTCAACCTTTTCTAGCAACACTTGCTTTTCCCCAACCATTTCTCTCACAAAGTGATATTGAACATCAATATTCTTTGTCTTCGAATGATAAGTTGGGTTCTTTGCCAGGAAGATTTCACTCTAAATGTCACAATCTAATCTCACTACTTGTTGTACCAACCCAATACCTGAACACAATATTTGTAACCATAATTATTCCTTGCTTGTATGAGTGGCTGCCATGTATTCAGATTTTGTAGTTGAGAGTTCCACTACAACCTATCTTTTTCTCATCCAACTAATTGCTCCTCCAAATAGGTTAAACACATACCCACTTGTATATCTTCTGTGATCCAGATCTCAAGCCCAGTGTGCATCAATAAAACCATGTATGTCCATCACTCTATCCAATCCTGGTCTTCCTTGGTAGCACAATCCATAACTGGTAGTTCCACAAAGATACTTGAAGACCCTCTTTACTGTTGTGCAAAGCTCCTTCTCTGGTTTTGACATAAACCTGCTCAAAACTCCCACTACATGTGCAATGTCCAGTCTAGTACTGTTGGCAGCCAAGTCACTTTTTCCTATTGCCTATTAAGCTTCCTACACCAATGTTTTACAAACATCATTTTTTTCGTCGCAATTTTCAATAAACGACATTTTTATTTTTTGCGACATTTGCACTTTTGTCTTCATTAAGTTTTCACGACTGTAAGCGTGAAAAATTCTCCTTTCAAATTCGTATTTCGATCATTATCTGAACTGTCAATATCTCTTTTGTCATCATGCCTATTTCACTCACCTTTTATTGATCATTATACAACTGGCAATATCCTTTGATCGGTACTTATACTTCGATTGATTGTATAACTTGGTTTTATTGAGTTGTAAGACATTTAGCATTTGGATTTTCACTTTATATGACTTGCCTGATCATTGATTCTATGAAAATGCATAGGGGTTATGATTAAATTTTTTGTATATGTCCTTTGATATAATCCTTATGTTAATCTTTTGGCTTGTCGACTATATGAATATTGTTTGGCACCTTGGTTAAACTTTTGATTATATACATTGGCGCATAGTTGATTTTGGCTTTGATTTATGAGTCGGATGTTTAAACATTATGGCATAACGTTTGCACGCATTGGTATACACATTTGATTTTATTAGTTGGGCACATGACTCGATGGTTGAACTACTATTAAGAAGTGAACAGCTATGTAAATCGGCGGTTGTACTTGGATAATAAATATTTTGCATGGCAGACTCCACCACCTTCGCATGCTCGCATTTATGCTTATCCCTTTTGCTCGTTCATTGTTGTTGGATTGGGTAGCTCTGCTCCTATGTGTATTGGTGAATCCAAACCCTTCCCTTACCATGTGTTTGGCTCCATGGCACCAGTCGTGCGAGTCAAGCCCAATGGCAACCAAGCCCTGTTGATGTTTGATAACGCTCACCAAGATTTGGAAGACAGTGGATGGCTTACCTTCATGAAATGATTTGAGGGTTTTAACCTTTGTGTAGCACGACAGTTTGCCATGACTTTCTATGGATTTCGAGCCAAGGTCGCCGATATACAGTTAGAGATCGATGAAAAATTTATCAGCTCAGCGACGGGGTTACCTACCTCGGGACAACGTTGGTTTAAGAATTGCAAGGTCGAGGAAGTCCCATGGAAATTGTTGTTTCTATCACGCAAAGTCACCTCTTGTGACAGAGGTATGCCCATATCTACACTCAAACCACGATGGCACGATACATTAATGCTAGTCAAGCAGTTCATGACCTGTGAAGGTCGATACGGGATGGTGTTCCTCTACCACCTATGTTTGCTGATGATTTTTATAGGGTATCCTCTAAACATGCCTTTCTACTTTCATCATAGACTGTATAAAATGGTGAAAAGGTTCAAAAGGCAGCAGGCTGACAGCAGCCTATTCCACCATGGGCTTATTAAGCTCATCGTTGTTTATCATTTGAGTTTGTATGGTGATAGTTGTAAGGTTTTCATCGCCCGTGATGGTTTTGAAGATCCAAACCCTATAGAGGTTGACAAACCCGTGGTGAGTGAAGTCAAGGCCGAACCGCCAGTACCCTTACATTTACTACTGCCTAAACCCTCAGCCGACCCTCCTATTGACTTACACGACACTGTAAATAAGAGTGCAGAAGCCATTAAGAAGCCTATGAGTAAAAAACCCAAGGCAAACCTTACTGCCAATGCCAAAGGGAAAAGGAATGCCCGGCTCATTTCGAGAATGGGCAAAAAAAAACCAAAACCCTCTACTGAATCTAACCCTGTCATCCTAAGTGAGGACTATGATTCTGATATTGAGTGTTTTCTAGCCAGCAAGTACCCCTACTCACAGGGTTTATGTGACGATCCCCCTTATGATTTTGTATCAAACCTTCCCCCCTGCCTAAAAGATGACCCTGACTACCCGTGTATTAAATTGCCTCGTGAAACCCTCAGTCATTTTCCCAAACCCTCAAAACTCACACAGTCACCCTGTGACCAATGCAATTCATGGTTAGAACGATATTATATTGATGTTACGATACTCCAATCGAAGATTCAATCACTGGAAGATCAAATTATAGTGCTAACCAGTCAAAAAGCCAAGCTCCAAGTGACAGATAAAAAGAAAAAGACAACCGGATCCATCTTGTTCAAAAACGTGGAATCATCCACGGCTGTTGTAAATACCAAGATGGTATAATCAAGAAGCCTCGTCGCTACACAGGTATGGTTTTGACATTGTTTTTTTTTTGTAAATAATCTAGGCTGATATAATGATTTGAATTCAGTTTTAAATAGTCATGTTTACATCTTGAATGACTCTGTTATAATTGTGTACATTCTATATATAGATTTTCTTTGAATAAAAAGAACTTTCGATTTGATATATTATCTCATCATTCCCAGTATAGCATTCGACAGATTTTGATTGGATCTGAATGGTCTACGTTTAGATTTGATTGACTGGCTTGCCTTATTAAGTTGATAAAATTAATAGTTTGTCTTCGAATGGATTGGTTTGTATCCGATTTGAAAAGGAAATTTTTCATATTCAGTTTAGAACATAATTGTGTTCGAATTTGATTTTGTTATGATCCATATGCTATGGTTGGTAAACGATTTGATTGAGTTTGGATGTTACGATATGCTTTGTCTTACAATTTTCAAGGTTGAAATATTGCTCTGTTCGATTTTAATTTGGGAAATGAACTACTCTGTTTTTATAAAAACAATATGTTCATTTAAGTTTATGCAGGTGTGCCCAAATCATGGAATGAATTCGATTCACGAAAAAGATCCTAAACCTCGGCCAGTTGATTCGTTTGATTGGAACAATTCCATTTTGATCAAAGCCGATCAACCCTGTTTTCTCAATTGGCCATAACAAATTATGAATTCTATTGCCAATCAATCAAGCCTGTCATGATCTTATTGATCTATTCGTGGTGTGAACCGTTTGTTGTGTCAATGCCGTCATAACGATCAGAATGATCTTGTTGAATTCATATTTCCTGATGACAAGGCAGCGTAATAGTTGCTTGCCATTTGTTTTGATTATAATCAATTTCACAACTGTTGGATTCGATGGGTTTTGAAAAGAATTGATTGATTGTGTTATTTTTACCAAATCCGGTTACGATTCGTTTGAATGAATTGACTTTGGTCAAGGTCAAACAGTTTATAAAAACAAATGATTGGATATCTATAACAAACTCTGTTTGATTAATCCTGTTATGATTTGTTATGAGTTAGTTATGGTTTGGATTCGCTCACAGCCTAAATCACTTGCTATACAGTTATCGTGATTTGAAAATAATCTTGTTTGATTTGATTATTTCTCCTGTTGATAAGACAAGTATAACGAAGTGTTTGCGATTTGTTTTGTTTCCATTTGAATATTAAAACGATCTCATAATTGATGGATTCGATTTGTTGAGAAATGATTACGATGTTGTTCCATATGATTTCATTTACCCGACTTATGACAATAATCGAAACAGAGTATTCCTATCTCTGTATTCGGTTAAATGATGTGGATCCTATTTGAGTTCATAATGGAATAATGATTTCAATTTATGATTCGTTCTCCAATGATTATTGGATGATAATTGAATTAAATCTCCTTAAAATATTTTCAATTAATGATGATTCTGATTCTTTATCTTTATTTAGACTAGCTACAAAATCAGAGGATTCTGTAGCTAGTCTATAGAATTAAATTTTCTATCATTTATTAATAAAATATCCTTCTAATTTGTTCATTTTTGGTCCTTTACAGGTGAATTTGAATTGCATGGGATTTGATGGACAGACTAGAGGATATTTGGATGTTTTATTTTTATTTTAGTTTCCTAGTTTAGACAATTTTGGGATATCTCCCAGATTTCATGTAAACACTTTTATAACTTCCATAGGGAGGTTTTACCCTGTGGAAAAACCTTTAAATACTTATTATTTTTGTAATAAGGATCATCCTCGCTTGTGGAAGAACAAGGATAATGGATATCTAATAGAGACTGAGACATAAATTGATGTTCTGCTACAGCTTTAGCTTTTCATAATATCAATCTTTTGTTTCATGTTTATGTTATCAGTTTGCATCTGATTAATGACTACTTTAGCTATCTTAGTCTTTTGCAAATGATATGATTTAATTAATATAATCCATATCTGATTTCTTCCGGTATTTAAAAACATAGCAATTACTAGATTCAGTTTGTGAATGACAGATTTCTCTTCTTCATCAATTGAATTATTAAGTATAAGTTTTTGCATAACAGGTTTACCTAATTGCACAGATTTATAAATCATATAATTGTTATGATTTTTTATGTCTTTTTTTTCCTGTAAACAAACTTAAAGAGCATCATAGCAATCGTTTACGAGAAGCTTCTGCATTATTCGGTGCGAGTTTCCTTCCTCCAATCTGCTTGAACAGTTATCATACACAGGACAAATCTGGAGCGTTTCCAGGTCTGTTTGTTGTTTATTTGTTTAGTATATTTGTTAGTATTTTAGTTAGATATATGTGTAGTTAGTATATTAGATTGTTTAATCTCAGTAATGTTTTATTTCTTGTTCATAAAATCAAAAAATTAATAAAAATATCTTTCTCTGTCTTAGGGCAGAAAGCAAATGAGTTTTTTAGGTTTTAATTAAATCTGTAAATTGTCAATTTTGTACATTTTGTGAATAAGTTATATTACAGTTAGTATTTAGTATAGTAGTAATTAGTAATATTTAGTTTAGTTTAGTTTGTTTTAATAATCAGTTTTAGTTTAGTTTGTTTAGTAGTTAGTTTTAGTTAGATTAGTTTGTTTTATTTAGTTTTAGTTAGTTTAGTTTGTTTTTAGTTAGTTTAGATTAGTTTTCTCTTTGGTTTTCTTAGGACCTTTGATTGGCTAACGGAGCCACTAAACCCGTCAGGGTGGTTCATCCCAAATGGCTTGGGTTATTAGACAACCCCGGACCGGTTCCACTCTCTCAGTTGATGGACGGTCGATTTTGCCCATCAACAAATGGCGCTAGAAGGAGGGCCTGAACTTAATTAATGGCACGAGGCGGTCGCAAGACTCCTCTCCCCACTAATCGCTCACCTATAGTGACTAGAAGCCATTCACACAATAATATTCCACTTCAAACAACAACTACTTCAATCGACGATCCACAGATCACAGTTGAGACAGCAACCCCGAATCCTACAGGTAGTGACATACAAGAGATTGTTCGTCAATCTCTTATTAAAACGCACAGTGCCTTAGCTCGTCTTAGGCAACCAAACCGTCTATGGGGTCAACCTTTGGACTTATCTGATATAAGAGAACAATTAGGTGACACTAACCTCACTGTAAATCCCACAGATCCAAATACTACTGCAGGAGGATCTGGGATACCTCCTTCACCACCTCCATCATCTCCTTCCTCTTCTGGAGGAAATTCCTTGTCAGACAAAGGAAATTCACCTTCTCATCCTTTTACACCCACTACCTCAATGGAAAATCAGAACAATCCTGCTAGACCTTGGCTGGACCAGGATGATGTAGTTGTACTGGGAGCTCAGCACCCTTTACCTAAACACCCAGAGAAATGGTTTCCCAAGTTTGATCCTGACTCAAAACAAATAGTTGAAATCATATTAAAAAATTTATGTTAGCCATTAGACTCCGCAATGTCAAACATGAAGACGTTGTCTGTAGGTTGTTCCCTTATACTTTTGAGGGTAATGCATCCACTTGGTACTTTGCCCAACAACCCCATACCATTGTGTCTTGGGAAAAGTTTGAGTCATTCTTTTTGGAAAAATTCGGAGACGGTAAACCTCTGGAAGTCCTGGTCATGGATCTTTCTAGCTTAAGAATGAACCCAAAAGAAAAAGTGAAAGACTTTAATAAAATATTATTAACACTTAAAAACTGAATCCCTGTAGATTCCATGCTTGCCGAGAGTCTTATAATAGCTTATTACACTAAATATTTACATCAAAGTATAGCTATTTGGGTTAAACGATCCAAGAAAGCCACATTGTTAGAGGCCTTCGAGGAGGCCAGCCARATTGAAAAAGACATACTTAGTCTTAAATACTCTTCTAGCAACGAAACCGAGATTAGTTCTTCTTCCAAAAAGAATATTGAAATTCTCCCCAGACCTACTCAAAGTAAAACACAACCTGAAAACTCTGATTTGGAAAACCTAACTAAAGTTGTTCAAAAATTGTCTAATCAAGTTATAGACTTAAAACGGTCAACCGAAGAAGATTCCTCAAGTAAAGGACCCTACAAACCCCCTTTCCGAAAGCCTTTTCCTACCAACCGACCTAACCCAAATCCCGAAGGCCTAAATCTAGAAAGTTTACAACGTGCCCTTCAAACAATTCTAGAAGCCCAAGATAACTTAATGCCTCCTGAGATCCCTCAGGAGGTAGTTGAACCAGAAACAGTTCAAGAAGAAGAGTCTTCTCCAAACATCTTTGGACACTTCTCGGACAACATCTTTCAAGCTAACTTCGAGACTATTCACCCTTATAATACTAGGAGTAATACAGTAAACAAGCCTTCTACCGAGAACACCACAACTTCGCCTCCAAAGCCATCTAAATCAGCTGAGCCTAAAGAGAGTAATGCGAACCCCAACTTAGATTATGATGTTGTTGAAGATCTTAAAAAGTTAAGGGCTAACATTTCTATTTATGAGTTATTGAAGTTTCCATTTCTGCTTCAAAAAATGTTGCAAAATATTTTAGAGAACGACAAAAATGGTAATTCAAGTGGTAACAAGGTTGTGCAAAGCAAAGTTCCATAGAAGACTTCCACTAAAAACAATCCTGATCCTCAAGATAAAGGAATTCTTCTTGTAGTCCCTGTAAATAATGTAAATAATGTAAATAATGTAGATAAAGTAGCTTTAGAAACTGCGAGTAATAAGTCACAAGCTATTACTCCTAGCACTCGCAAGAATGTACCTCCTTTTCTTTTAACTTTTAAGATTTTAAACAAAAATGTGCATAATTGTATGGTGGACTCGGGAGCGTCATCCAATGTGATGCATTGGTCTGTCTGCCAAAAGATTAACGCTGAAGTGGAACCATCCACTTTAAAAATCATACAACTTGATCGGACAGATGTTAAAGTTATAGGAGAACTAAAAAATGTATTGATTAGATTATCGTCTAACCCTAAGGTTCATCAGGTTATTGATATAATTGTTGTGGATATTCCAGAAGTGTATGGTCTGTTTTTAAGCAGGGACTGGTCGGAGCAACTACATGGTTACTTCGCAACAGATTGGTCTCACTTATGGCTCCCAGAGAACGGTAAGCCTAACAAGATCAGAGTGAATCGTGATCACTACCTTAAGTTCACGGTCATAGATTTAAACGATCCTAACGAACCATATACACCTTCTGCTGATTCGCCCAAAGTCCAAGGGATGGACACCTTCTTTGGCAACTTCATAGCTGAGGCTTCACCTGTTATCAATATGGAACAACAGTCCGAGATCGTAGCATATATGCAACCAACAACTTCTATGCAACAGTCCCATGTGCCCGATGGGAATCAAATTTGGTCTCTATATTTCGATGGTTTTAAGTCTAAAGAAGGAGCTAGTGCAGGATGCATCATTATCGATCTGGCAGGTAACAAGACATTAACTGCTTGTAGACTAGAATTTGAATGTACTAACAATACTGCAGAATATGAGGCTTTACTACAAGGTCTCAGAAAAGCTCTGGATATGAACATTCAAAACCTGGTTGTATTTTGCGACTCTGAAATAGTGGTTAGACAGGTAAGAGATTCTATACATTGTCTTTCCCTGCATCTCAAAAGTTACCAGTCTGAGGCATGGAGTTTAATGAATAAATTTTATTCTTTCAATATAAATTCCATTCCTAGATTAAATAAGGTTGAAGCAGATCTATTAGCTAATGTAGCCTCTAAACTTCTTCCTGCAGAAGGTTTGTCCCCAGACGCATTCTCCGTCGAGCTATTGTTTCGACCATCTGTTCCTGACAATATCACAAACTGGAGAGTATTTGACGACGATCAGCAGATCATTAAATTTATGCACATGGAAGAAACCTTTCAAGGCGCGGTGATAGATGAACGCACGCACGATGACAATTTGCATGATTTTACGCTAATACCTGATCCGAAATCTCCAAAAGCTCTATCGGACATGGTAAATTCCATACCCAAATCCATAGTTAGATTAGAGAAAATTTATGATTTTGAAGATAAATTTAAAAAGACGGTCAATTGTAAAACCAATAGTTCCTCGTTGTCTTATGAAAAAGTGAAATTAGGAACTAGTGAAAATCCTCAGTGCATTAACTTAGGCTTGGGATGTTCTAGACAAGAAAAAGCTGCATTTGTTAAATTATTTAAAGAAATTAAGGACGTCTTTGCATGGACGTATGACGATCTTAAAACTTTCGACCCTAATATCATATAGCATGTCATCCCGATGAAGCCCCAAACCTTACCCTTCCAAAAAAAACTGAGGAAGATGCACCCTAAACTTGAACCGACCGTTCAAAAAGAATTGAATAAACTCCTAAGTGCTAAAATAATTTTTCCTGTTAGGCACACTCAATGGGTGTCCAACCTTGTCCCAGTTCGGAAGAAAAATGGGGAAATCCAACTTTGCGTCGATTTTCAAAGCCTCAATAGAGCGTCTGACAAAGAAAACTATCCTGTCCCACCCATGGAACAGATCCTTCAATAGGTATCTAGTTCCGAGAGGCTATCCTTGTTAGATGGTTTCTCTGGATACAACCAAGTCTTGATGTCTCCGCCAGACCAACTCAAAACTACCTTCCGTACTCCGTGGGGCACTTATGCTTATCGCAAAATGCCCTTTGGATTGATTAATGTTGGTGCTACCTTTCAGAGAGCAATGGACATTTCTTTTCGAGGCTTAATCAATCACTTTGTCGTAGTTTACTTAGATGATGTGACTGTTTATTCTAAAAACAAAGACGATCATCTAGCTCATTTACGATCCGTTCTACTTCGATGTCATAAATACGGCATCTCCTTGAACCCCAAAAAGTCCATCTTTGCATTAGAATAGGGTAAACTCCTAGGATTCATTGTGTCTAGTGAAGGGATGATTATTGACCCCGAGAGGACTCAAGTCATCGCAAAACTTCCCCCTCCTACATCCAAAAAATCCATCCAGTCTTTCTTAGGCCAGATTAACTTCGTGAGGAGATTCGTCCCCAGTTTCTCCGAAATGGTTAGGCCTCTACAAAACCTGATTAAGAAAGACACCCAATATCAGTGGGGACCCACAGAAAATCAAGCTTTTAATGCCATAAAGAAGGCCATAATAGACGCTTCGTCTCTCATGAGTCCTGACTTCTCTCAAGATTTTACACTCTATACTTTTACCTCTGATCGTTCCTATGTCGTCGTCCTAACTCAGAAGAATGTCGAGAACCACAAAGTACCCATCGCCTTTATGAGCTCTGCTTTCAAAGGTGTTGAAATTAACTACCCAGTGGTTGATCCGCAAGACTATGTTGTTTTCAAAGCAGTTAAGCATTTCCGGTCCTATCTTTTGAAGTCAAGGACGAAAGTCATTGTCCCCTACCCTGTCGTAAGGAACTTGTTAGTGCAGAAGGAGTTAGGAGAAAAGAGAGCTAACTCGGTCACCTCCTTGCAGGAGTATGACTTAGAAATCACCCCAGCTTAGATTGTGAGAGGCCAAGGGTTATGTAAGTTGGTTGTTGATTCGGAAACAGGACAACAAGAAGATAGTGATACGTCAAACCTAGGACAAAGAGATCAAAGTGTGATATGTTGCGCACAAAACCTTGTTAGACCCTGGTACGACGATATTAGATTATGTCTTGAACATGGGTCAGCACCCCGTCACCTTGACCCCACTAAAAGAAGAGCGTTGAGACTAAAGTCTGCCTCCTTTCATCTAGTTAACGGTGTACTGTTTCGTCAGAATTTTTACGGCGTACTGATGTGCTATCTTGAAAAGGACGAAGCAGAAAAAGTCTTGCTAGAGTTGCATGCAGGAGAAGATGGTGGTAAATTCGGTGGTGACACCACTGCTAATAAGATTTTAAGACCCGGTTACTACTGGCCTACATTTTTTAGGGATGCCCATGCCTTGTGTCGTAAATGTATCATCTGTCAGAAAGCATCAGGGCGGTTGCAAAAACCAGCCTTTCCCTTGCAACCCGTTTCAGTAGATTCTCCTTTCTAGCAATGGGGCCTTGATATCATTGGTCCAGTTAACCCTCCATCCTCACAACAACACAAGTATATTGTGACAGCCACAGATTAATTTACTCGATGGTCTGAAGCTGCTGTGTTAAGAACTGTCAACACCAATTATGTGATCGTTTTTCTAAACTGGAATATTATCACTCGTTTCAGTATCCCTGATTGTCTAGTCTTTGAAAACGCTTCATATTTTTCTTCTCTTGAGATGAGCGAGTTCACCTTGGAAAAAGGAATTAAGCTGAAGTATTCTGCTAGTTACTACCCCCAGGGCAACGGATTAGCAGAATCAACAAACAAGAACTTGATCAAAATTATCAAGAGGATTGTCGTTGAAAATCACAAGAATTGGCACAATGCACTGCTAAACGCACTTTGGGATGATAGGGTAACGCCAAAAGCTACTATAGGTAACTCCCCCTTTTTTCTCGTTTATGGCAGAGAAGCAATTCTGCCACCTCACATTCTTCTTCCTTCACTTCAGTTGTCACAAAAAGTCCAAGAAGAAGATTGTCCCCCTTTAGAAAATCGAATTAACGCTTTGATGAAGCTAGAAGAGGTAAGAGCCCAAGCTAAGCGTAAGTTAGATCAACATCAACAGTTGGTTAAAATCTGGTTCGATTCTAATTCTGCTTTTGATAGGAATTTTTAAGTAGGTGATCTCGTCTTCAAATGGGACAAACCACACGAAGGAAAGGGAGAACACACTAAATTTCAAAACTTATGGCTTGGACCATTTTTAATTGCTGAAAAGTTAGGTCCTAGTTCCTTTCAATTGCAAAATCTCGAAGGGCAGCTTGACACCTACCCGGTGAATGGCCAAGCCCTGAAGAGATACTTTGCCTGATAACTACCCTTGTATATTATGTAAATATTTTGCTTTTGTTTTCTTTTTCGTTTGATTTCAATTTTCGATTTTTAATTTATCATCTTGTGTTTTTTGAAAAATACACATGCCTGTACACTGAACTATTTAAACAAAGATTAAAGAGATTTTCTTCACTGAAATAACTTCCGAAAAATCTGTACAAACATCAATGGTATATTTCTGAAATTTATATATGTGTTGGAAAAATCGGTTGTTTGAAAGAAGTTAACTGATTTCAATCTTTGAGCAAAGTTCGTCATGATCATCTATTATCTTTTTACACTGTCCCTATTTCGTAAAGGAATGACTTAGAAGATGTATCCCTGTCTTAGGAAGTTGTTTTTGTAAATAAATCGTCTCTGGATCTAAATAAAGGATGATGTTAAAAAATTCTGATGAGGTCTGAAAAAATATGTTTAAATATCAAGATTTTCAGCGTCACCCCGCTCAGCTATATATCTATGAAAAACAAAATAAAATTATGAATAAGAGTTGTGGGAAGTGCTTGTAAACCCGTCGAGATACTGAACAGGTCTGCTGGAAGCGAGTAAATGCATGCATGATGCCAAGTCAACTTCGTCGGGGTACTGAAAAGGCCCGCTGGAAGCGAAGCAATGTCGGGTACATGAAAATTTGCAAAAAGAAACCTCTTTAATGTCCTTTATTCTGATCCAGAACTTCTTGGCAGGATACAGATGTCAGAGTGGGTTAAATGGAAACCCTGTCGAGGCTATGGATGCCTGTTGGCAGTAGTGGCCAGGCCAACAGTATTGGAGATTTTATCTTTAATATCGTGACTTGCTGGTCTTAAGTTTGTTATCAATTTTCATCTTTTGAAACACTGTTGGAAAAGATAGTTAATGATGATGTTTGTAGGATTTTCTGGTTGTTATTTTCGAGTTGAAATTATCTTTGCTGTCCTAATCTAAACTTGTTTCTTTGACAGAGATAATTGCTTCTACTAGTGTGTCTCCATTGTTGGTATCCAACTCACTTTTTCCTATCGTCTATTAAGCTGCCTACACCAATGTTTTACAAACATCATTTTTTTCATCGCAATTTTCAATAAACAACATTTTTATTTTTTGCGACATTTGCACTTTTGTCTTCGTTAAGTTTTCACGAATGTAAGCGTGAAAACTCCTTTCAAAGTCGTATTTCGATCATTATCTGAACTGTCAATATCTCTTTTGTCATCATGCCTATTGCACTCACCTTTTATTGATCATTATACAACTGGCAAGATCCTTTGATCGGTACTTATACTTCGATTGATTGTATAACTTGGTTTTATTGAGTTGTAAGACATTTAGCATTTGGATTTGCACTTTATATGACTTGCCTGATCATTGATTCTATGAAAATGCATAGGGGTTATGATTAAATTTTTTGTATATGTCCTTTGATATAATCCTTATGTTAATCTTTTAGCTTGTCGACTATATGAATATTGTTTGGCACCTTGGTTAAACTTTTGATTATATACATTGGCGCATAGTTGATTTTGGCTTTGATTTATGAGTCGTATGTTTAAACATTATGGCATAACATTTGCGCGCATTGGTATAAACATTTGATTTTATTAGTTGGGCACATGACTCTATGGTTGAACTACTATTATGAAGTGAACAACTATGTAAATCGGCGGTTGTACTTGGATAATAAATATTTTGCATGGAAGACTCCACCACCTTCGCATGCTCGCATTTATGCTTATCCATTTTGCTCGTTCATTGATGTTAGCTCAGGTAGCTCTGATCCTGTGTGTATTGGTGAATCCAAACCCTTCCCTTACCATGTGTTCGGCTCCATGGTACCAGTCGTGCGAGTCGAGCCCAATGGCAACCAAGCCCTGTTGATGTTTGATAACGCCCGCCAAGATTTGGAAGAAAGTGGATGGCTTACCTTTGTGAATCGATTTGAGGGTTTTAACCTTTGTGTAGCATGACAGTTTTCCATGACTTTCGATGGCTGTCGAGCCAACGTCGGCGATATACAGTTAGAGATCGATGAATAGTTTATCAGCTCAGCTATGGGGTTACCTACCTTGGGACAGCGTTGGTTTAAGAATTGCAAGGTCGAGGAAGTCCCATGGACATTGTTGTTTCTATCGCGCAAAGTCACCTCTTGTGATAGAGGTATGCCCATCTCTGCACTCAAACCACGATGGCACGATACATTAATGCTAGTCAAGCAGTTCGTAACCTGTGAAGGTCGATACAGGCTTGTGTTCCTCTACCACCTGCGTTTGCTGATGATTTTTATATGGTATCCTCTAAACATGCCTTTCTACTTTCATCGTAGCCTGTATAAAATGGAGAAAAGGTTCAAAAGGAAGCAAGCTGACAGCAGCCTGTTCCACCATGGGCTTATTAAGATCATCGTTGTTTATCATTTGAGTTTGCATGGTGATAGTTGGAAGGTTTTCATCGCCCGTAATGGTTTTGAAGATCTGAACCCTATACAGGTTGACAAACCCATCGTGAGTGAAGTCAAGGCCGAACCGCCAATACCCTTACATTTACTACTGCCTAAACCCTCGGCCGACCCTCCTATTGACTTACTTGACACTGTAACTAAGAATGCAGAAGCCATTAAGAATCCTATGAGTAAAAAACCCAAGGAAAACCTTACTGCCAATGCCAAAGGGAAAAGGAATGCCCGGCTCATTTCGAGAATGGCCAGAAACAAACCAAAACCCTTTGCCGAATCTAACCATGTCATCCTAAGTGAGGACTGTGATTCTGATATTGAGCATTTTCTAGCCAGCAAGTACCCCTACTCGTAGGGTTTATGTGCCGAGCCCCCTTATGATTTTGTATCAAACCTTCCCCCCTAACTAAAGGATGACCCTGACTACCTGGGTATTAAATTGCCTCATGAAACCCTCGGTCATTTGCCCAAACCCTCGAAACTCACACAGTCACCCTGTGACCAATGCAATTCATGGTTAGAATGATATTATATTGATGTTTCGATACTCCAATCGAAGATTCAATCACTGGAAGATCAAATTGCAGCGCTAACCAGTCAAAAAGCCAAGCTCCAAGTGACAGATAAAAAGCAAAAGACAACCGGCTCCATCTTGTTCAAAAATGTGGAATCAACCATGGCTGTTGTAAATTCCAAGCTGGTATAATCAAGCAACCTCGTCGCTACACAGGTATGGTTTTGACATCATTTTTTTTTTGTAAATAATCTAGGCTGATATAATGATTTGAATTCAGTTTTAAATAGTCATGTTTACATCTTGAATGACTCTGTTATAATTGTGTACATTCTATATATAGCTTTGCTTTGAATAAAAAGAACTTTTGATTCGATATACGATCTCATCATTCCCAGTATAGCATTCGACAGATTTTGATTGGATTTGAATGGTCTACGTTTAGATTTGATTGACTGGCTTTCCTTATTAAGTTGATAAAATTAATAGCTTGTCTTCGAATGGATTGGTTTGTATCCGATTTGAAAAGGAAATTTTTCATATTCAATTTAGAACATAATTGTGTTCGGATTTGATTTTGTTATGATCCATATGCTATGGTTGGTAAACGATTTGATTGAGTTTGGTTGTTACGATATGCTCTGTCTTACAATTTTCAAGGTTGAAATATTTCTCTGTTCGATTTTAATTTGGGAAATGAACGACTATGTTTTTATAAAAACAATATGTTCATTTAAGTTTATGCAGGTGTGCCCGAATCATGGAATGGATTCGATTCGTGACAACCATCCTAAACCTCATCCAGTTGATTCGTTTGATTGGAACGATTATGTTTTGATCAAAGCCGATCAACCCTGTTTGCTCAATTGGCCATAACAAATTATGAATTCTATTGCCAATCAATCAAGCCTGTCATGATCTTATTGATCTATTTGTGGCGTGAACCGTTTGTTGTGTCAACGCAGTCATAACGATCAGAATGATATTGTCGAATTCATATTTATTGATGACAAGGTAGCGTAATAGTTGCTTGCCATTTTTTTTGATTATAATCAATTTCACAACTGTTGGATTCGATGGGTTTTGAAAAGAATTGATTGACTGTGTTATTTTTACCAAATCCGGTTACGATTCGTTTGAATGAATTGATTTTGGTCAAGTTCAAACAGTTTATAAAAACAAATGATCGGATATCTATAACAAACTCTGTTTGATTAATCCTGTTACGATTTGTTATGATTCAGTTATGGTTTGGATTCGCTCACAGCCTAAATCGCTTGCTATACAGTTATCGTGATTTGAAAATAATACTGTTTGATTCGATTATTTCTCTTGTTGATAAGACAAGTATAACGAAGTGTTTGCGATTTGTTTTGTTTCTATTTGAATATAAAAATGATCTCATAATTGATGGATTCGATTTGTTGAGAAATGATTATGATGTTGTTCCATATGATTTCATTTACCCGATTTATGACAATAATCGAAACAGAGTATTCCTATCTCTGTATTCGGTTAAATGATGTGGATCCTATTTGAGTTCATAATAGAATAATGATTTCAATTTATATTCGTTCTCCAATGATTATTGGATGACAATTGAATTAAATCTCCTTAAAAGATTTTCAATTAATGATGATTCTGATTCTGTATCTTTATTTAGACTAGCTACAGAATCAGAGGATTATGTAGCTAGTCTATAGAATTAAATTTTCTATCATTTATTAATAAAAGATCCTTCTAATTTTTTCATTTTTGGTCCTTTATAGGTGAATTCGAATTGCATGGGATTTGATGGACAGACTAGAGGATATTTGGATGTTTTATTTTTATTTTAGTTTCCTAGTTTAGACAATTTTGGGATATCTCCCAGATTTCATGTAAGCACTTTTATAACTTCCACAGGGACGTTTTACCCTGTGGAAAAACCTTTAAATACTTATTATTTTTGTAATAAGGATCATCCTCGCTTGTGGGAGAACAAGGATAATGGATAACTAATAGATACTAAGACAGAAATTGATGTTCTGCTACAACTTTAGCTTTTCAAAATATCAATCTTTTGTTTCATGTTTATCTTATCAGTTTGCATCTGATTAATGACTACTTTAGCTATCTTAGTATTTTGCAAATGATATGATTTAATTAATATAATCCATATCTGATTTCTTCCAGTATTTAAAAACATAGAAATTACTAGATTCAGTTTGTGAATGACAGATTTCTCTTCTTCATCAATTGAATTATTAAGTATAAGTTTTTGCATAACAGGTTTACCTAATTGCACAGATTTATAAATCATATAATTGTTATGATTTTTTATGTCTTGTTTGTCCTGTAAATAAACTTAAAGAGCATCATAGCAATCGTGTACGAGAAGCTTCTGGATTATTCGGTGTGAGTTTCCTTCCTTCGATCTGCTTGAACAATTATCATAGATAGGACAAATCTAGAGCGTTTCCAGGTCTGTTTGTTGTTTATTTTTTTAGTATATTTGTTAGTATTTTAGTTAGATATATGTGTAGTTAGTATATTAGATTGTTTAATTTCAGTAATGTTTTATTTCTTGTTCATAAAATCAAAAAGTTAATAAAAATATCTTTCTCTGTCTTAGGGCAGAAAGAAAATGAGTTTTCCAGGTTTTAATTAAATATGTAAATTGTCAATTTTGTACATTTTGTGAATAAGTTATATTACAGTTAGAAGTTAGTATAGTAGTAATTAGTAATAGTTAGTTTAGTTTAGTTTGTTTTAATAATTAGTTTTATTTTAGTTTGTTTAGTAGTTATTTTTAGTTAGATTAGTTTGTTTTATTTAGTTTTATTTAGTTTAGTTTTTTTTTTAGTTAGTTTAGATTAGTTTTCTCCTTGGTTTTCTTAGGACCTTAGATCGGATAACAGAGCCGCTAAACCCGTCAGGGTGGTTCATCCCAAACATCTTGGGTTATTAGAAAACCCCGGACCGGTTCCACTCTCTCAGTTGACGTACGTTCGATTTCACCCGTCAACAAGTACTAACCATTGCATACATCAAACTGCCAACTGCAGTGGCATATGGAACATGGGACATGTCCTCTTCTTCGTCCTATGTCTTGGGACACTGATCTACAGATAAATTTACACCTATAGGAATAGGAACCTTGATCGGTTTACTTCCATACATATTAAACCTCTGCAATATCGTCTCAACATATTTTCTCTGATTCAACCAGAGTTTCATGTTTGCACCATCTCTTTTAATCTCCATTCCCAGAATGAAGATAGAAGCACCGATATCCTTCATGTCAAATTTGGAGGATAGTTGTGATTTCACCTCCTTGATAACATCCATGTTATTTCCTACCAACAACATGTCATCAACATACAACACTTCATAAATGAAGTGATTACCAACCTGCTTGGAATATACACAGTGATCAACCCTGCTTCTTAAAAATCCCAATCCAAGGATGTATGTGTCAAAAATTTAGTAACACGTCCTAGGTGATTGCTTCAGACCATATAGTGACTTATTTAGCTTACATACTATCTCTTTCTTTCCCTTCACTACAAAGTCTTCTAGCTACTTCATGTAGATTTATTCTTCTAGATCCCCATGCAGGAATGTTGTCTTCACATCCATCTGTTCCACTTCAAGATCAAAAGAAACAACAATAGATAAAATAAATCTAATAGATGTTAACTTGGCAACAGGAAAAAAAATATCACCAAAGTCAATTCCCTCTACCTGGGAATAACCTTTTTCTACTAATCGAGCTTTGTATTTCTCCACTTTACCTTCTGCATTAAACTTCTTCTTAAACAACCATTTTCTACCAACAGATTTTCTTCAAGCTGGAAACTCAACTACATCCCATGCCTCATTCTTATCCAAGGCATCCATTTCTTCAACCATGGCCTTCTTCCATAGTTTAGTATCCTCTGAATTCACTGCTTCCTTGACAGGTATGGAATCATCATCAGTAATAGATAAAGAAAAATTCAAACGGAAATCAAGTGGGATATACCTTTATGGTTGCCTTCTTTCTCTCACTGATCTCCTAAATACTGGGATATGAGCTTCTTATTCTTCTGCTTCTTCCTCTTCTTTAGATGATTCAGATTTTGCGTCATCCAACTCAAGCTCTATTTTCTCAGGTTCGTCTTGTGTTGCTAGGAATTCCTATTTGGACACATCTTTTACCTCTCTCAAAACAACATCTCGACTATAAAAAAATTTCTTGGTTCCAAATCTTATAACCTTTCACACCATCTTTATAACCAATAAAAATACACTTTTCATCCTGTTTATCCAGCTTACTTCTATTTTCCTTTGGAACATGTACATAAGCATCACAACCAAACACTCTGAGATGTTGAAGAGAGGGTTTCTTTCCAGACCATACCTCATGTGGATTTTTATCATCCAACACTGATGAAGGTGATCGATTGACCAGGTAACATGATGTACCCACTGCCTCTGCCCAAAATTATTGTCCTAACCCGGCACCTCTAAGCATGCTCCTTGCTTTTTCCATTGGTGTCATGTTCATCCTTTCTACAACTCCATTTTGTTGAGGAGTGTATGGAGTATTCTTCTGCCTTGATATACCACACTTCTTAAAGAATTATTCGAATTGATTTCCATAGAATTCTCCACCATTTTCTGTTATCAATACCTTTATTTTCTTCTCTGTCTAATTTTCTACCAGAGCCTTAAACTCTTTAAATTTATCAAATACCTCATATTTCTTTCTGAGAAAATAAATCAATGTGTTCCTTGAAAAATCATCTATGAATGAAACATAATACACAGATTTACCTAGGGATGGAACGGGAACAGGTCCAAACACATCACTGTGTATTAACTCTAAGATCCCCTTTTCTCTTGTAGCACCAGATGGGAATCTTACTCGATTCTGATTACCATATATGCAATGTTCACAGAAATCAAAATCCAGAATGAAATTAGACATACCTTCAACCATACCTTTGTCGTGTAGTGTTCAAAGGCATTTTTCTCCAATATGTCCCAGTCTTTGATGCCACAACATGATCTTCTTTCCAGGGACAATATTGGTCTTGTCTTCTTTATTTCTTTGTTCAGGGACAACAAAATTGTTACAACCATTAGTATAAGTGCTTCCCATCAACTTGTATAGATTTCCACACCAAACTCCCCTCATCAACACCATTCTCCTCATACCATGTTGCAAGTTTTCTTTCCGAATACAATATCCACTCCTACATCATCCATCTTGCTTACAGATATTAGGCTCCTGGCTAGTTTTGGAATGTGTAGAACCCCAGGAAGTGTTCTAATCCTTCCATATTTTAGTAGAAACTTAACCCTCCCATGTCCCAAGATTTTTGTTGTTGAGTCATCTCCTAGGAATACATCACCACCATCATATTTTTCATATTCAGAGAACCACTCCCTGTGAGGATTCATATGATATGACGCACCTAAGTCGATCAACCATACATCATGGTCTGCATGTGTACTTGTAGATGTCACGTAAACATCACCTCCTTCTTCAGTGGAGGTTTTTTCCTCTGTGGAAGAGGTACTATTAGATCCCTTTGGTTTTTCAACCTTCTTAGACTTGCAATGTTTCTTATAATGCCATGTTTTACCACACTTCTAGCATTTCCTCAAAGATCTTCCTAGAGACTTAGATATACCTGTAGATTTATATCTCCACCCCAAAGGCTTACCAGGGTTCTTGTCTTGGGTGCACCCTCTTACAAATAAATCATCTGTGTTGTGACCATCCATTCTTTTTCACCTCATCTCTTCAGATAACAAGTATGAAACTACATCCTCATACTTCAATGTAGATTGAGTGGTACTACCAATTGATACAACTAGATTATCCCAAGATTTTGGCAAAGAACATAACAAATTAATACACTTATCTTCTTCTACAATCATAATATTAACAAAGACAAGTTGACTTACCATAGTATTAAATGAATTTAGATGTTCTGTCACAGAATATCCATCTTCCATCCTAAGATTATACAACTTATTTCGAAGAAACAACTAGTTTACCAGGGACTTTGATTGATACAAATTCCCCAACTTATCCCATAGTTCCTTGGTTGTATATTCTCCCGAGACATTCAACAAAACCGAATCTTCCAGGCAGAGTCGAATAGTACTCCTTGCTCTTTTTTCCAACTTCTCTCAATCTTCCTTCGACATACTAGTAGCTGGTGTACTAGTAGTTTGTGTACTGGTAGGTTGTGTACCAGTAGCTTGTGTGCTATTAGACGGTGTACTAGTAGGTTGTGTACTAGGATCCATAGTGATCCATTGTTCTTTGTCTACAAGAAGGTCCTCCATCTTCAGCTTCCATAGCTCAAAGTTTTTACCATTGAAATTTTCTATATCGATTCTAGAGGATCTTTCCATTCCTCTTTCTGCACTAAAATCACCACTGCAAAAGCTCACACTAAACCCAGGTTTATCATAGACCCAAGATAAACTTGATCTATCAAGATCGAGACAAACCCTAAACAACAAAGGCATCCCTCTGAATCTAAAAATGAGCTATGATACCACATGTAAGTTTTAAACCTATGAAGTAAATCAATGCATATAGATTCATAAGAAAAACATAAATTAATTAATGGCGCATTCACATAGTACACAAAGATTTATACGGGAAAACCTTTCTTATATTCATTATATCAAATTTCACCATTCACTATACAATATATATACAATGTTTTTAGGTATTCTGTAGATACCAATACCCTAATCCCTTAATCCGAGATTAATTTACAAAACCAATAAAAATATAAAAATCCAATAAAAATAGCAAAAACTGCCCACACACACACATGTCGTGAGACGCAGTTGTCATATCTGACGTGCCCACACACACACATTCAAAGAATATAACACATACCCAATGTAAAGGAGAAGTGATCACCTCCATAGACAGAATTAGACCATTTCCCGAGGCAGAGATGATCAAGACCATAGTGGTCTGGACCAGTGACAGTTGGTTAGGAGGCGGAAAACCCCCTGTAGTGATATCCATACAGAGAGTATGAGTATTCCCTGAAGAAGTAGCAACATTTGTCTCCGTCGTTCCTTGTGACACTACCTGACACTTGTAAGGATCAACCTATATGATGATGGGTGTTGATAGATCAGTGATCGGAGGGCTATATGGACCAAGATCTTCCGCTCCAAGGTAAAAAATGGTTGGTTCCTTCGGAATAAAATATTCTCCTCTCAGATATGGGTCAGGCACAACTTCCTATGGCATGGTCGCCTCAAGAGACCCTTGTTGGTCTAGTCTTCACCTTAGCGATGGTGGGGGTGGCTCCAGATTAACCAGCGGAAGGCCAAGAATCCTTCACGATAGGTGAAGCTCCTGATCCTCCACGGTGTGAGAAGATCAATGAAACACTAGGGATTTCTATTAATGTTAAATACCAACACACACTAGAATAATATCCTATGAGATAAGACAAGCAGATCACTAGCTAGTTGGAAGAACAATTACACCAGCCAACACTAGAGAAACTTACCGGTGCAAGTGAAACTCGAATACGAAAGAACCCTCAGGGTATACTCTGCAAAGAATGGCCTGATTTCTACCCTAGGTACCGAGGTATAAGCCTTCATTCACCTATGTAAGTCACTAAGATAAAGGAAACTAGGTTTCCAACACACGAATAGTCACCAGGCAGGTACAGTCGACAGTCGGGTGGACCACAATGAGAAGGATATCAAGCATGAATCCTATCAAGGGTATCGAAAGAAAGTGTTCTAGAAGACTATTAAGGACCTTGAATGGATTTGAGACCCATGAAGCTCCGTGAAAAATGTGATCAACAGAATCCCAAGATAAGCCCTCTATATGTGTTTCCCACTACGCTTGGTCCAGCTTTGGAGGGGTTATCTCCACTACCTTTCCGCACGCAACCTCATGTTTATCCCCTGTGTTAGAGGGGGGTCCTAGATATCTTTCACTGTTATTGTAATTTTAAGAAATCCCTAGCACAAACTCCTGTGTTTTTTTTTTGTAGCCTTGAAGAGTTTCCTCTCCAATCCTAAATCAAGCCTCTAGCCTAGACTAAATTGATGGACCCTACAAATACAAAGTCTAATAAATTTTAATTAAGCGTTAATTTTAGTGGTTGTATTAAGTCAAAGGGAATGGAAGTGAAACCAGTGATGTTCTTTAAGAGATGAAAGAGAAGAGCATAAAATGAAACTGAAAACAAACTACTTCTTCTTCACACATAAAGATTTGCCAAATTAAACTCTTTCACCAAACTTTTTTGTAACTATTTTTCTCATATCTTTGAAAATAAAAACCTAAAACAAGATTTTGCTCGACTATGAGCTACTTAATTTCCTAAGTATTCAAATAAATAACTTAAGAAAAAAAATGTTTTCTTTGATAAATAAATCAACTAACCTAAACTACTTTTACCAAACAAAGAAATGAAATTTTTTTTTTTTATTATTTTATGCTTCAAAACAAGAAACTTTAAAATGAATTCTTTTGTTTTCTTCTAAATAAAAAAAGGGAAAAATGAAGACAAGTCAAGACAAAGAAATGAATTTTGGCCCACTGTTAATTGCAGGGAGTCACTGACAATTCCAAATAGGCAAATCATGAAAAACTCATAAGCTCATCTAAAAACCCTAGTAAAGAAAACACAAGAAATATTTCATGAACAAAAGCTATATTGAGTTCATGCCTAGGCTACAGACTACTATAACAGAGACCAGGACTAGATCAAGAAAACCCCTAAGAAGTATGACTTCTGACAGGGAAGAGGATGACTGCCTCTTATTTAAAAAATATTTTCTCAACATAGGAACGCTACTGACACTTCAACAACCTGTGTATGTACACAGGTTGTCCAAAGGTAGCGCACGTATGTATGTGTGAAGACCCACTACAGGTCACGTACACCTCTGTAGATTTCTAAAAACTAAAAAAATAGTCAAGATGACAGGGAAGAGAGTATTGGTATGGAAGACCAGAATACCTTAAAGACTCAGACACTTATAGAAACTCACAAAAAAGAAACTAATCCAACTAAATCACCTAAAAAGAATATCCCCTAAAAACCCTAGAGGTTTCCCCAGGATGGTCACCAATTCTGCTTATAGCGGGAAAACCCCCTACGAACTACACTAGGGTTCTAAAATGAAGGCAAAGCTAACTGTCTAAAGTTTCCTACTTTTAACAACTATCCCGGCATTACCCCACAATCATACATAAAAAACAAAGTATAGGGATCCGATAATCTTACCTTAAACTCCATGTCTAGTGTAGATCCCTTTGCGCTTAGTTGTTTCTCGACTGCATATCTCCTCCCAAGGCCACCCTGCACTCACCAAAACACAAGAAAGAAACTATAAGAATGCATTCTATATATGGATTAGTGGGTAAGATATCATAACCAAAATACAAATAAATCATAAAGATTGAAGACATCATTTGGTAGGACGGAAAAAGTATTTATTGATATTAATCTCACAAGGTCGCTTACAATATGAGACCAGCAAATGCTCCTAAAACTCGGTCCAGGGATCCTCTTCATCGTGCACCAACTTATTCCATGTATTCTTATCCTCCTCAATTCTCTCTAGGGAAATGGAAAGCGTTTGCAATGGAGGAAAAAGGGCTGAAAAAGGAATTCTGGCTCAAACTCACAATGTGGTTGCAAAATAATGGGGCAAAGGGGGAGTACTGAAATGGGTAGATTTTCTTTGATCTCATGCTTCCTCCTGGAATGGGACCCCAACACCTTATTTTATAGGCCAAAAATACAGTTATTAGGTTGGGTGACCAGCTGTGGGCGGTAAAATGGTTAGGTAACTACCCGAAAACCCGTATCCCTTTGCAATTTTTTAATTTTTGCGCTTTTTGTGAGTATACGCAGGCTATAAAGGTGAAAAAAGTGTGTGTACGTGGGAAGTAGTGGTACAAGGCATGTACATATTCAAAAAAATGGTTTTTTAGAAGAGTTTTTCAATGATGGCTTGGAAAAAATAGCAAGTAAAATGGCCTAATGTCAGGTATGCATGTCTAGTGAAATTTAGGGTTATAACAGTCGTCAATCAGACAAGTGTTGAATCATGAAATGCAAAGTCCCGATATGATTTGGGTCGTTGGATTAGAGAGGATAGTGGTTCGTTGACCTGGAGAAGGTATCGGGAAATCGGGAGTCGAAGAAAGGAGGTGCTCTAACCTTTGAAGTCGTAAAATGAGAAATCACTATTTAATCACAGTCGTCGATCAAAGGGAGAGATCTGGACCGTTGATCTGGAAAGCATAGTTTCTGAAGTTAGGCCTGTGATCATAGCCATTATCACATTGTCAAAGTTTAAGGGAAGAGCTAGGATGTTGCTAAGATCCACTTTGTAGATCGCGAGTTGGGAGAATCAAGGCATCTCATAGCAGGAGTTTGCGATATGTGAAGTCACGAAGCACACGGGAGGTTAAGCCCTGGGTCATAGCTCTAGGTCACATCGTCAAAGGATTAAAGGAGGAGCTAGCACATTTCTAGGCTCCACATCGGATATCGCTGAGATTGTGAAGCTCCTTTTGGATAGGCTTATGATCATAGCTCATGGTCATGTGAAAGGAAGGGGCTTAGCCAAAAAAGATAGTGCCCACTGTGAAGATTTCTCAGGAAGGGAAAAGGTGACAAAGGCATGAGTGCACAGAGAGTCTCAAGGTAACTTCCAGTGGAATGAAGACTCATCATAGATACAATTGATAGATGGGAAAGTGTTGAAGTCTGTAACTGTAACAGAGAGGATAAGTTCAACTTTGATAGAGAAGACGAAGGGTCTCACTACCATAAAAAAGGAAAATAATATCGAGAACAACCACTAATGATGAATAGTCTCAGCATAATGACTACTAATGTAGAAAATATTCAAAATAATTGCCAAAGAGGAAAAAGAGTTAGGTGTATGATCTAGCATAGGAATTGTCATCATAAATATACGAAGAATCCTAGAAGAGATGGTTGCTTCTATCAAGATTTATTCATGTGTGTAGAAGCATGCCATGTGCAGGAGATGAAGTGCACATAAGAGGCATAGTTCATAGAAGGGAAATGTTTCACAGATCTTAAAGTGTGGAAGAAAGACATAGAACAGAAATGAATATCTGAGAGAGGAAGAGAAGGCCAAGGTACGCATGCAAAAACAGAGCAGAAGAACATAAAGCTCAAGAAAATGTGAGTGGGAAGACATTGATGCAAGAAGAGCACAGTAGTGTAACAGAACAGTGATGAGACTGGTAATAATCAAATTGGTAGGGAGGTGCTAGGGAGGATTGTTTTCCTCAGAGTTTCAAGTGGGTGCTTGAACATAGGGAGTTGTAGCTTCCATCTAGTTGTAGCCAGAAAAATCGGGGTGGCAGGGTGGTGCAAGGGAGAACTATTATTCTCTGTTATACAGGTTGGTGCCTATGTAACTGGAAGTTGGCGCTTCCATCCAGTTAGTGTTGGAACACTCATGGAGTTTATGCTTCCTTATAGTGGGTGCTAGAGAAATTAGAGAGTTGGTTCTCTCAACAAGTTTTTGCTTGTAAAACAGAAATGGTAGCCTCAAAAATGAGTTTGTTCTCATAAGAATAATAATGTACATAATATAAAGATTAGTTATCATATCAATAAGAAGAGTTTTTTTCCTTTATAGGTTTCCTCAAGAAATATTTGTCTCTGTGTGCTTCATGTGTGTGATTGATGTTGAATACTCTATTGCCTACTTCCCTGCATTATTGTGATCATCATTGAGTGTTATGTAATGAGTTTAAAATGGTTATAATTGTTTAAGCACAGTGACAACTAATTCACCCCCCCTCTTAGTTGTCGAACAATTGGTATCAGTGAAATTTCCCTTTATTTAAGGGTAGATCCTAGATCTTAAATATGACTAGCCATGGAGAAACTTCAACCAATAAGGCCCCTTTGTTCAATGGAACAAACTTTGGATTCTAGAAAGTTAGGATGAGAACCTACATAATGGCTTTAGGTCCAGATCTCTGGAATGTGGTAGAGACTCATTATGTAAAGCTAGTTGTACTAGCTAATAAGGATGACAAGCTAGAATTCAGAGTCAACGCTAAGGCTATGAATGTTATTCTAAGTGGTCTTGCAGAAGAATAATTTATAAAAGTTATGCACTTAGAATATGCCAAAGGAATCTGGGACAAACTCATTAGCAGTTATGAAGGTAATGAGAGGGTAAAGGATGCCAAGATTCAAACCTATAGATTATAGTTCGAACAACTAAAGATGAAGGAGGATGAAATTGTTTGGAAGTACTTTCTGAGAGTTGAAGAACTAGTAAATTCTATGAAAGGACTTGGTGAAAAAATTGTGGAAGCCTTGTTAGTTCAGAAAATTTTGAGATCTCTTCTAGATAGGTTCAAACCAAAGGTTTCTGCTATAGAATAACTTAATGATCTAAAATATCTTACTTTTGATCAACTTCTAGGAACCTTGATTGCATATGAAATGAGGATAGGTAAAGATAAATCCATTGCTAGAGCATCATCATTTAAAGCATATAAGAATGAGGATTCTAAGCCTGATAAAATTGAAGCGAAATTTGTGAGAAGACTAAAGAAAGGATCAGGCAAGTATCAAGGAAAGTTTCCCTTAAAATTTTTTAACTGTGGAAATATAGGTCACTTTGCATCTAAGTGTCCACACAAGAAGAAGGACCAAAATTTTGAAGGTGAAGATGAGTACAAATCCAAGAGATTTGGTAAAAAAAAAAAATTATGTGTAAACAATGATGACTCTTCAGGAGACACAGATAGTGACTCTTCTTTTGAATATAAGGTTAATGACTTTATGCTTATGTCCAAAGAGGATTATGATAAAAAAAATAACAGGAAGTGATGTTAATGATGAAGAATTTGTGGTTGACTTGGAAGGAGAGTTGATCAGTTCCTTAGAAAAGATTGACAGACTCATACTTAAGAAGAGAAAACAAAAACAGTTGTTCATGCAGTTTGAAAAGAATGGTAAAGAACCAAGTGAATACTTTTCCTTACTAAGAGTGGAATTATAACAATCAAAGAAAATCGAGGACATTCTGAAACAACAGTTATCAGAGAAGAAGACAAGATGTGAAGCCTTGGAAGAAGAGGTAGTGAAAAATAGAAAAGAGATGGAAAAGTTTAAAGCATTATATGTCCAAAATCTTCCAAGAATCAAAACCTCAGCAGAACTAAATGACATTCTGAGAAAACAAAGATCTCCTTTGTTGAATATTGGTTTGGGTTATGAAGAGGAATCAAGTAGTGGTCAACCAAGCAACAAATAATCCATCAATTTTTTCAAATCTACAACCAATGACAACAACAGACCTACAGAAACAAAGGAAGATAATCGGTCGCCAAGAAGGAGTAAAGAAAAGGGTGCTAGAATTGAATCTGTAGAACAAATAAATAATACATCCTTTTCTCAAGGAAATCATCAGCATGGAAGAAATTGACCTGCTCAAAGAAGACAACCATTTTCTAGGTACAAATATTTTTTCTATGGATATTGTTTCTATTGTTCTAACTTTAGCCACAAAGTTGTAAATTGTTCCTTAATATTTAGACATGAGAAATCAATACACCCAAGTGTTGTTGGGAAAAACTCCCTACAGACTTGCAAATAGAGTTCAAACTTTGCATGCAGATATAACCAAAGAGAAATTACTTTCTACCTTCATCCCTAGATTTAAATTCCCTTTTTCTTAGTAAATGCATGGAAAGATCAACCTACCTCGTTCCCGATGTTTGATGTCGATCCTCCGTTGTCCTTGATTACTCGTTCGCAATGCTCCTTCCAAAGTTGACCTGCATCCAAGATAAACAACAACTATGCATGCATAATACTTATATACTAACGGGTTAGAAATCCAAAACATGTACTAATCAAATCATAAAAAGTTTATGAATTGGGATGGGAAAGGTACTTTATTTATTACTTTGAATGAGTCAACTTACAAAAGTTGAGACCGGCCACCGCTCTGCGAACCTGATCTTGGGCTCCTCTTCTTCTGACCTTCAACTGCTTTGCTTTGAATCTCCTTTGTCAGAAGGAAAGGATAAAGGGTTGAGACAATGGGAATACATAAATGGGCAGAGTTTCTTTGCTATATTTTTCCTCCTCCAAATGGGACCCCTACCCCTTCTTTTATAGGATAGAAGGAGCTAGGTATTTGGATGAACCCTCGGCCATGCATGGTCAGGAGTTTCAGTTAACTCACCCATAGGTTTTTGTTCCGTCAGCAACTTTCCTTTTTCCGTGCTTTTGTAGGTACACGTGGGTTGTTTTGAGTCAGCCAGCATGTACATGCATTCAGTAATGGGTTAGGGTGCATGGGACTTCATAAAAGAGGATTTTTAGACAGTTGTTCAGCAGTGCTTTGGAAAAGAAGGGATATGAGTTGGCCTGATGCCAGGTAAGCATGTGTGGTGCAACTTAGGGTTATAACAGATGCCCCCTAATGTGTGAGGTCAGAAGAGCATTTGATGGCCAAAATACATTACCAATCTTTACTAATGTGCCGAACGATTGAGCCCAAGGATCATGAACCGGGAGGTGTCGTCTGCAAAATAACAAATGTCTTACCGAGGCGGGCATACCCATGCTCAGGATAAAATTGAACCATGGATACCAATCAAATACACTGTAGATCCATGTCAAATAACTATAAAGAGTAGCCACAAACAATACACAGCGGATCTACATCTCAAAATTAGAAAGATATACATATAGAGTATCCATCTTCCAGAAGCTGATTCGGCCTGATGGCTAGAGATGAGATCTTCAGAGCTCAAGAAACAACTTCAAAATATTCAAAACTCGGGTAGGAGTGTAATATGAGTGTACGACTGCACTACCCAGAGGTCTTTGATGGATCATCGGTCATTAATGTGATAATATTGATGATCATACTGAAGGCTTCAATGATTTCGAACAAGGACTTGATTGGGTGTTCAGGATGGTCGGGCATGAGGACAAGAGACATATTGCAGAAGAGTCGACTCAAGCTTGGTGACAAGCTTCCCTTGGATAGTAGCACGACAAATAATGAGACTCGGGCAGAATGTATGTTAATCATAAGTCTACGAAGTAGGAGGTAACACAAACTCTCCATATGTTTGGAAGAATAACCAAATGGTGGATGACACAACTCTATATAGCGAGAAAATCTTCCTAAGGTCATACTACATCCCATAGTCTAATGAAAAAACGGACAGATGTGATTTATCCAAGGGTGACTCATTATGCTACCAATAAAGAAAATACTTTTCCCTTCCTCTTTTTGGGGTATATTTGATTTTTTTGTTTTTTTCAATAATTGTGGAAAAAAGGATATTACGTTACAATGGAGGAACGAGTATTGAAAACATACAAGTTCAAGGCACAAGGACAAGACTGATGTTCTAGTAAAATGATACTCAGAAAAAATCCTCCAGCGGCCAAAGGTGTTAAGACGTAGAAGCAAACTGTCACAAGGTTGGTGTATAAGGTATGCAAATACGGTTAATAAAATACACAATGGTAACGTCCTTCGATGTAAGTTTAACGAGCCCGGAGAAGGTAAGATCAATGGTTTTTCATATTTAGAGAGTCTGAAAAAACATAAAAGGAGACTCCATTGGGGTACCTTTTTCGAAGATAGTCTAGTCGGTTCGAAAAAGGGTAAATTAGCACCGATTAGACGTCGATTCAAAACCATTTTAACGAGTGTGACAAGGACAAGATCACTCGGCTATTTTTTCATTTTTAGGGAGTCTAAAAAAAGATTAACTATGGACTCCATCAGGAATGTTCTTCTGGACCAATTTAATGAGTGTGAAAGAATAAGGTCACTCGGAAATCTTTTCAATTTTAGGGAGTCTGAAAAGAGCTTAACTATGGACTTCGTGGGGGTTCCTTCTTCGTAAGTTTAGTCCCTCAGGCCCGAAAAAGGGATAAAATTATACCTGATAGTACTCTTCTATAGAGATGAAATTCCATAGAGTATACCTTTGTTCGTACAGTTGACCGTCCGAACCAAAAAAGGGGTAAACTACCGCTAGACAGACGTGACTTCAAATTTCAATTTAACGAGCGTGAAAGGCCACAAGATCGCTCGGCAATATTTTCATGTTTAGAGGGTCTGAAAAGGGTTTAAAAGGAGACTCGTTATTTTTTGGGAGTCCTGAGGGTGATACCAAGAGCGAAGAAGAATCATGCAAATGAGGCTCAAACTCATATTCAGGAAATACTATAAGGACTCCCGAGCCTACAGTGTTTTAGAGATGGCATGGACACCATAATGCAACCAGGACCTACCTAGGGCATCCATGTTCTGGTAATCTCTACCGCCAAGTTGCAACACTTCTAAAGAAAATATGGCAGTTCAGTGTCACAACCTAATGGGATCAATCCTATGGCATAGGAAAAAGGAAACGAGGCACAAAAGTCGGGGTAATAACCTAACCTATATGCTCAAGTTGATTCTTGAAAAAAAAATTCATGGACTGTCAAAATTTTCTCAAAACTCAAAAAAAGTGTCCCAATACCCGATCAAATCCCTCCCAAATAAATCTTGAATCACTCTAAATGGTTTTTGGTATAAGGAAACTGATAAGGGAGTCCAAAAAAGTGACAAAAAGAGGCCAAAAAGTCTATAAATAGAAGCTGGCAACTCATTATCACCATTGCTGATTTGGAAATTGACTCTAGAGCCAAAATACCTCCTCTGACAAAAATGGTGATTCCGGGAGCTACAGTGGATGAAACGAACTTCCGCTTGGACCAAGTAAGTACAAACTCCCCTATCTAGCTATTCAATTCTTCAATTTTGCATTTTCTTTCATTTTTTGGGTGGGCGTCGACCTTTAAAAGGTTGGCCCTAGGTACACGCGGGCTGTCTCTGGACAGGCCACGTGTACACTCGGGCAGAGTAAAGTTTGCCCGCGTGTACACGTGACTGTCACCTATATAGCTCACATGGACCTCCTTTTATAGCAAAAAATAACTAAAGAGCAAGCCCTGACCCTCCTGAACTTTTTTGTGTTGGTAGAATGTATGTCCAGTGGAGGGAAAGGGAGCATGAAGCAATTAGTGAGTTGGTTGCGGGAGATCTGAATGTCGTGGCCATGTTGATGCAGTGTGGTTTAATTAAGTTCTTCTTGTGTCCATTTATGCGAGCACAACCAAGGCTATTGAATGCCTTAATTGACTACTGGCACCCTGATGCAGAGGCCTTCATACTAGAGGGGAAATCACTAGTGCCCACCACTGAGGATATCTAATTTTTGACTGGCCTCTCAAGGAGAGGGGAACCAGTCAATTTCAGGATGTTTCCTGTGGGGCCACATAACATAGTGGAATTGATAGCCGAGCACTGTGAGGCTGGGACAAACCGTGTGAGATCCCAGGTTCCCATAAGTAATATTACTAACCTATCGCTGCAAGCGATATTATTTCTTATTGGGTAGAATACTGGTTCAGCAGCCTTGCATCAGGCATCTCGTGCACAGATGAACTATGCTATCCAGTGCTTGAATGCACAGATTTTGACTGAATTACCACACTACTTGAGTGTATGAAGAGGCAATTGACAAATTGTCGACAACGGACACAAAGGAACTTCAGGTTCGAGATGATTTTTTGTTCATTCTTCTTTGAGAGAGTTCCGAGATTTAGTCCTCCGGAAGTGGTACGAGGACATTGGAACTCTTTTCCTGCTATATGTATATGGGCAGTATTACTGCCACGACAGGGTGGTGGAAGGACCAATGAGTCCTTCAATGATGACTTTTTTTCATGGCTATTATGGCAGATCCCTGTGATCGAGGATTACCCATATGCAAGGATAGATTTTTCTAGAGATCATGAGATACCCGTGCCTCCTATTGAGGAGCGAGGGGAGATGGGTAAGTCTCCACCTTTGTAGTATTTTTTTTTTGTTTGTATATGTAATTTTTATGTCATTTTTGTTATATATATCATTTTTTGTATGCCAGAGTATTTGACGGGTATACGTTTGTTGCATATAGATGTGGGACCCGTGTGACTTGTCTATTATGCATGGAACAGATGTCATCCTCGACCAGAAGCCGCAGCTGCCACTGGGGGACCAGCAGTAGCAGGGAACCTCCTAGTCGGGGAGGCTAAGAGGTTCCTTAGACGAGTTGAGAAGAACTTCATTGCACTCACTCGCAAAGTCCCGATGGTGGAGATGGAGGACCTGTCGCCATCCATGCAGCCTCATGTAGTGGGGGCACCTCGGACGTGGGTCCGATTGTTTAGGAATTTATCCCATGTTGTGGACTATTATAATAGAGCCCATAGGGCCTTAACCTATTTAGACTTTTTACATGCCATGAGCACTACTTGTATATATGTTTTGAGGGCATAAGCCATGTGACTCGTTATTAGTCCCATTTTTGAGGCGCTTGTTTCCATCTATGTACTCTGGTTATTTTATGATGTTATATATGGTTTTTTTTTATCTTTTGTGTCTTATGGATCACGTGTGCAAAAATGTATGTACATGTTTATGTCAATGTTCTTTCATATGTGTGCAAGATGCCAATCTAAAATTTGATTAGCTAGAGTATCTGTAATTTGGTTTAATCTCCTAGGAACATGAAAATATGTAATATAATCAAAGTTTCGTTCTAAGAGACGTACCCTAAGGAATCGTCGGTGTAAGGTTGGATCATAAACTCGGTATACTTTGTTTAGTTGAGACACAACCAGTTGAGCGTCGATATAGACTCGGAGATGAGAGATACCCAATGAAAAAGCGTCATGAAGAAACTCAATAACTGCACTATACTCGGCGACATTATTTGTGGTGTCACCTAAACATATACTTCCGGAAGATAACAACTGGCCCTGAGGTGTAAATATTACTCAAGATGCGGAGGCAAGCCTCTCAGTGTGCCAACTAGCACCATCTGCATACCTAACGAACACCTTGGAATCACTTGACATCTTCCATATTGACGAAAGATAACATCAATGACACGTCCATAACACTTAAAAGAAACTAAAAAGTAATAGTACAAAGACTATACATATGTTACACAAATTTACTCACAGTGACCTGCCTATGAGTAATACTTCTTGAGGTAGAGCCCATTTCTAGGTTCCGCCAAAGCATTCCCTTCAAAATCAACCAAATGATAAGCGCCCTTTTTTAATACCTCTTTTATGATGAAGGGTCTGAACCACATGGGTTTGAATATTCCTACCCCCAGGGGGTCCTTATCATGGTCATAGACCAGGACAAGGTCGCCTTCAGAGAAAATCCAAGGATGAATAGACCTATCATACTAACACTTGACCTTATGTTTGTGAGCCTCATTGGCCAGGGCTACATCACGACACTTCTCATTGAGCTACTCAAGGTGTACTAACCATTCTTCAAGTGGAGAAGTGTTTGGAAATAATTGTACTGCCAATTTTAGAGATGGGATATGACATTCGATGGGTAAGACTACCTCTAGCCCGTAAACGAGTTGAAAAGGTGAGAAACTGGTTGCAGTCTTAACAGATGTTCGGTAATCCCATAATGCCGAGTATAACATCAAATGCCAATTTGACTTGGCTAAGTTGATAGTTCGCTGTAGAATAGTCTTAAGAGTTTTATTTACAGCTTCTACCTGGCCATCGGCTTGGGGGTAGTAGGGTGATGAATGCTCTTGTCGTAACCCAATATTTGATGTTAACTCGGTCATCATTTGGTTCTGAAAGTGACTTCCATGGTCAGTAAAAATCTCTCTCGGGACGTCAAACCTTACTATGATCTGGTTGAATAAAAAGAGAGTTGCAGTCTCTCCATCATCTTTAAACGTTGGCATAGCTTCAACCCACTTAGTGAAGTAGTCGACAGCTACGGTGATATAGCAGTGCCCCCTTGTTGAAGGGGGGTTGCAAGTAGTGTAATCAATCCCCCATTTAGTGAAGGGACCAAATGTGATGACAGGAAACATGGGAGTGGGATGTGCCCTCATCTTCCGAGAGAAGATTTGTCATGAATTGCACTTCTTGACCGATTCGATACAATCTTTGATAAGTGTTGGCCAGAAGTAACCTTCTTCTAGAATCTTTTGGGTTGTTTCCAACCCAGACAAATGACCGCCACAAGCTTCGATATGGCAATCGTTGAGCATGATGACTGCATCCTCATGTGTAAGACATCGACATAAGATGCAGTCTACACCTCTCTGATACAACGTATCATCGAGTATGAGATACTTCTTAGCCTAATGGCATATACGCCGATGCTCATCACGAGAAGCAGAAGTGGGCACTTCAAAGTCTGGAGATAGATAAGTATATCTCCATACCAGGGATCTAAAGATGTGATCAAAAACATATCTCCCCGGATAGGTGATTCTTCACGCACAACGTCACCTGACTCAATCGAAAGTTCTGAAATAAGTTTTGCAAAGACCAATGACTTTTTGGACTTCGTTGAAATAAAGTCTAAGTCAAACTCTTGGAGGATGACTATCCATCTACTGATTTTTCCACCTATAACCCGTCATGTCAACATATACTGGAATGGATTCACGACAGCAATGACGGTGGTCTTGCGAAACAGAACATAATGTCGGAACCGTTGGACAGCATGAACTGCTGCCAATGCAAGTTTTTTGATATGAGGATAATTGAGTTCCAGTCCTACGAGGCCTCAACTTAGGTAATAGATAATGTATTCTAAGAACAAATCAACTTCCTGAACTAAAACCATGCCAATGGTAGACTCTGAGGCAGCCAGATATAATAATAAATCTTTGTTATAGTTAGGTGGTCGTAGCAGAGGTGCAGTTGTGAGGGCATGTTTTAATGCATTGAAAGAGCATTGAGCGGCTTTGTCCTAGAAAAAGGGAATGTCTTTCTTCAGTAAACGCATAAATCCCTTGGTGATTTTAGCATAGTTTGCGATGAAGCATCGAAAATTTTTTGCCTTTCCTTGTAGACTCTGAAGTTGTAGGATTGTGCGTGGGGGGGGGAAACTAGATTATTACCTCTACCTTGAGAGGATCGACCATGATCTCTGTTGTTGATACGATGAAACCTAACAAATCTCCTGATGTTACGCAGAAACTTCACTTGTTTGGATTCAAGCAAATCTTAAAGTAGCGACAGTGTTCTAATATTAGTCTAAGGTGTGTGGGATGATCCATTCTCTTGCGAGATCGGGATGTTAAATCATCTAGGTAGGCCTCGACTATATGCTTGAGATCATGAAAAGAAAAAGACATGGCCTGCTGGAATGTGGCTCCAGCATTTTTAAGACCAAAAGGCATCTTATGATATGCGAACATACCCCAAGGACAGATGAATGTCATTTTGTGTTGGTCTTCGGGTTTGATTTGGATTTGATTATATCCCAAAAAATCGTCCGTGAAAGAAAAGGCTTCATAACCAGCACATTCATCAATGATTTGGTCGATGAATGGTGTTGGAAAATTATCTTTGGGACATGCCTTGTTCAAATCACAGAAATCGGTACATACACGAATCGTGCCTTGTTTTTTATTGACCGACATAGGATTTGACACCCATTTTTGTCAAATGGATAGGATAGACAAAACCTACTTTTAGCAATTTCTCAACCTCAATCTTGATGGTTGTTGCTTTCTTGGGATTAACTGGATGAAGCTTCTCTCAAATAGGCTTGGCATTAGGATACGTTGTGATTTCATATTCAACTATTTTGGGATTGATACCTGGCATTTCCTCATAAGACCAGGCAAAAACATCGCAGAATTCTTTGAAAAGATCCGTATAGATTTGAATCTCTTCGGGGGAGAAATCCGCTCCAACGAAGATGTTCTCCACGATGCCAGGGTTTCGGGAGATGTTCATTGGTATAGTTTCAGCGATACTTCCATATTTCCCTCAGCATAAATTTCATGTGTAGCTAAGAGATTAATAGGACACGACTGATCTCCCGTCATGGTCATGGTGAATTCTCCAACTTCGATTCGGCTTAACTCTGGGAGAAAATCTGATCTGTGATGAAGATCTTCCCAACATTATTCCAGACTAGTCATTGCTTCGATTACTACTTCATCAGAAGACGAGACTAAGTCTAACAAATCGATGTTAGTGAGAGAGCCCTGAGCCCAAATAGGCTCTAGAAGTGGATCTAACTCTTGTGCAGGAGTCGGATCAGTGTTAGTTGAAGCTTGCTGGACTAAAGAGTATGCTACTTCAGCGACAGACAAGGGCATGGACATGGCTGGGTGCCCTATCTCATCCATTGTGGCTGATGGGGAAGGAAGAATCCATGGATCCTCGAAGTAAGTTGTGTGGAACGATGAAACTTGAAAAATCTCAACCTTATGGTGATTAGATATAAATTTGATATTGTCGTGAGGAGGTGGGTAATCGAAGGTACCCATCAAGGATGGGCACAAACCAACTCCTATGTTAACAACACCTAGTTGAGGATTATAAATCATTGGGACCGTGGATGCCCCCAAAGCTAGGTCAGGTCTGGAGAAACACAATTGATCAATGGTCATTATCTGGCCCTCATGTGGAAACAACAAGACCCGAAAAATCGTAGCGACCACGGCTCGCATAGCATAAGTCCAACTCCATCCTAACAAGAGGTTATAGTCAAGGGGAGCATCAACTACCTCTACTTCAACACACACGGTTTTCCCTCCTAACTGCACAGGGAAAGAAGGAACGATGCCATGTGGTCGGAACAAATGACCATCGAAAGCAATGAGGAGAGTAGGTGATGGAGACAAAACAGACTGGCCAATGGCCTTCCAACATGCCAATGACATAACGCATTTCGAGGTGCCCTCATCGACCACCGTGCGGAAGATATTTCATGTAAAAGTTTTTGTGGGGTAAGCCACTACTATATGAAATGCGACGTGGTAAGGAAGACGAGGTTTTAAGTTGGTTGTATCTAACATGATGGTACCCAGATTACAAGTCTCAGTAGAGCCCAAAGTGGTTAACAAGGATTTCCTCTGAGCATGGCATCTTTGTAGGACCTCCAAAGCAGACATCGCATAAGGGGTTTGTGATAAATATTCCACCACATACTAGTTATGGGAGGCCCTTGCATTGGGGTTATGAGAAGATTTTTTAAATTCACCTTTTGGAATGCATGTCATTGTTTCTCCCAACGTCTTCTCAATCTGTAGAGGAAGAGATGGGAGATCAACTTCTTTACCCTTCTCAGAAGCACTTGGTTTACTATAATCATGTGCTCTAGTCGATATGAAAGAATCAACCCTAACCATATATACGTTCAAGGATGAGGGATTGTTCGAAGGTGGGCAGGTTTCTTGGTTTCCCCCTTCCGTGCTTGCAGAGTCTTGAGTTAGCTTTTGCCCATGTTGAAAGGGATTAGTCAACACTGCTTGTTATTGCTGTGTGACAAACTTTTGGGCCTGCAAGTCGAGGACATAGATGGGTTAGGTGGTCTTCCATGCATAAGTTGCATGGATACCTCACCTTCTGTTTTTCAGTGTTGTCCCCACCAGAATTATTGTTGGGTTTTTTATCCCCCTTACCCTTCTTTCGTTGTTTTTTCTTCCATTTAGGTTGTTGGGTGGCCTTTGGGTTAGTTGACTGCACTGTGTGTACTTTCAATGTTTGGGTAGGGGGAGTAGCCAAAGAAGTAGTTTGGTTGGCCACTGTGTGTTGTATGGATAACTTTTGCAACTACTTTGTCAATTGCTCAACGGGCTTGGTTTGTGCTGAACCGACAATACCATCGACATGCGGTCCATCTCTCTATCTAGTTTTATCTAGTATTGAATGTGGACAACTGGCAAGATGTTGTATAATAAACATGACTGAGAATAGATGAGCTCAAACTGTTGAGCCCTCATGATGGCATCTTCTTCGGAGAAAACTTCGGATGTCATGATGTATTTGGATAAATGTGGGACCAAAGACTTAAGGAACCACTCAAGCAGGAATGTTGGTGGGACTGGTACCTTGATTAAACTCTTTCGATGTCTCCACTCTCGGATGTGATCAGAGATATGGTCCGTTGTTGTCTATTCGAAATTGGTGAGCAGATCTATGCCACCTTCATATCTCACAGGTAACTAGAAATGGTTAAGGAAAGCCATCGCTAGTTTTCCAAAAGAAGAGTATCTAGAGTGATTGTAACACCCTTTTTCCCCCAGTTTGTAAAAATAATTGGACTGGCCAGAACTGTGGCAAACTCATGAATGTGAATATGTGATGTGAATGGACCTTATGGAAAATGTCAATAAATGTGAATAACATTATGAATTTATATTGCAGGACTGTTGAGAGGGGATGTGCAGAAAAAGAGACCACGATGGAGGTGGAAGGCACCTGGAAAGGTGGCATTAACTTCCACCAGGAATTAATACCTTATTTGGACTTCACTGGCCCGGAGAACCAAAAGAGGCTCACTGGCCCTGAATTAAATGCCTCGCAGGCTGGTAGGTGGATGGATCCTCAGGAATTAATGAGGGATGGGGAGGTGAACCGCTCATCTGTAGAGTCGTTACACCTGACCAACGCGAGGGAAATCGTGCCACACGCAACCTCGCAAGAGGATAAGGCATGGGGGAGAAGCAATTGGGGGGCAAACGCGAGGGGAAGAAGAGAACTCTGGTAATATGTAGAGTGAGTGATAACAGAGAGGAAGGAGAGTAACCTTCGCTCCTGGTCACTGGAAAACAGAGACGCAGTCTCGCAGCATCGTGGTCTCAGCTCGAGGGTGGCTAGTGGTAAATCTGTTGGGAGTCGTTGAGCCTACGGTTGGGTTAAAATGAGCACCCCTCTCAGCAGTTGCTTAACCCCTGGTGTTATTTCTGATAAGTGTTTTTCCTCTGGCACCTTGAAATATATGTATTCTGATAATTATGCTCATAAGCTATGAAAATGTGAATGATTTTATTATAAGAATGTTTGTATGGTATTTTGATCAGTACTAGTAGTTGTATATTTGTATGGAAATACTACATATGGTTTAGGTCCTCATGAATTCATTATTTATGTGCGTACTGATCTAATTCTGAATTCACATCTGGTTCTCGGGAGGACGACATCCTTACCTGCCTCAGATAGTACCCTGGGTGAACCTCCCCATAAGGATACCCTCCTTGAAAATCCCATCGAGAACCGAGAAAGAGAAGGTGAAGGCGTAAGGCTTTAGTAACCCAGCATGAGGAGGACCGATCCTCTTGAAAACCTGAGACAGAAGCGTAAGGAGGAAGTATCGCATCGACAGATGAAATATCGTCGGGAGATCTAGGGTCATTCATGACCATCAGATCGGAAGAATAAGACGGAAGGTTAAGTACCTTAACCATAAATAGGTGTTGATCGACTGACAAGATTCCGTCGGGAAATCTGTGGTCACACCCGACCATTAGATTGGTAGGAGAAAGTAGGGTGTTAAACGCTTTCCCACTTGGTTTCTCTGTGTCTTCGTGGGTAGCGAAGAAATTGGGATCGTAGATCCCCAAGGTCCATGGGAATATCTGGACCATCGATTTGTCTATGTCCAAGGAGTTGTGGAAGAATGCATGGATAGGAACCAATCTGAGCCATCAGATCTCGGCTGGAAAACTCAACAGTCATTGGATCTGTCAAGAGTTACCTGAGGGTTAAGACCCCAGTGTATAGGGGTGAAAGCCTCAGGATAGATCTCAGCCGTCCGATTGACAGAGACCATGTGTCATGAGATCTCCCATTTCAAGAAATCGGGAATCGCGAGATCGGGAGTCCTGGCGATAAGGGATCGGGACTTTCCATGGTGGAAACCTCGGAGAAGTCGTGGACTATATGATTTAAGGAGGTGATGTGTCGAGAGATTACGCATTTCAGGGAATCAGGAATCGCGAACTCGAAAGTCCTGGTGACAAGAGTTCAGGATTTTCCATGGTGAAAACCCCGAAATAGATTTGAGTCGTCCGATTGATAGAGGCCACGTGTCATGAGATCTCCCATTTCGGGAAATTGAGAATTGCAAGATTGGGAGTCCTGGAGACAAGGGATCAGGACTTTCCATGGTGGAAACCCCGGAGCATTTGTGGACCGTCTGATTTAAGGAGGCGACGTGTCGAGAGATTACCCATTTCGGGAAATCGGGGATCGGGGATTCCGGAGTTCCATTGACAAAAACTTGGGGTCTCGCCTTGATAAATCTCGACCCATAATGTCGAGACGTTAGCATATGTCCAAGTCCCGATGAACGGACGAGATTCCTTCGAGGAATCTCAGGGTCTGTAACGACTGCCCGATGTGAGGAAGAGTTTTTGACTTTAAGTTGGGGCGTGAATGCGCTTTAAGATAAGTAATGAGCAGATATGGACAGCTAGAGTCCACCCACCCAGATCTACCACTGAGGTTTCATTCCAGAGCCCCCTTTCTATTCTACCTTTAGCGGTGGGGTGGGGGGTCCAAAATCGAACATGCAACTCTCAAACGGTTGAGATTAATTCACCTTGATCAATGGTGCCCAAGTGAATTCCAGACCCCCCTTGCCATTTGGCCTTTAATGAGGGGGGGGGGGTCCGGAATAGTGTGGCATGTGAAGTAGGGCCCCTTCCTGTCTAGTTGACTACCATGTCGCATTCCCCCTCTTCCACCTGTACTCCACTTAACCTTGCGACGGGACCTGTTTCCATTGAATGATCTCCAACCATGTTGGGATTCATCCCTATTGGTCGGACCCTAGCCCTGTTGGGGTTCGGCGATTGTAGAGTCGATCGATTCAACACCCTTGTAGCATCGAGGCACAAAATACAAAGAGGCACCGCTATTATTTGAACTATGACCATGACCTGCAACCCCAAGGGAACGGGGAGAGAGGAAGAGCTATCTTGTGCTAGGCCTCCATAGGTAATTTGGGGCTCTGAATCAACATAAATCAACGAAAAATCTGATTGAGGTAGTGGGTATGTGACAGTGATCGAGATCGATGTACCATTACTCCCAATGAGATTACGTTGAAACAATCGCAACTATACGGATTCATATTTCAATGAGTTAGATGAGAACCAAATATGAAAGGTAGTCACATGATCACCTGGATCTTCGTTAGGCTTGGCTTCGAACTTTGGAATGTCTGAAGGCAACTTCGTTGGCATAGGAGGCCAACATAGATCATGACAAATAGAGTCATTCAACAACCTTGTCAAATATGGAAAGTGTAATGTCGCTAGGAACGGTAGTTTGGGTTGCTGTTGATAACTTGGGAAAAAGGGTCCTGGAGTTTGGCTGACACCAGGTTGCCAAGAAAAGTTTGGCTGCTGGCCCAGATTCTAGTAGAAACCATGGCCTTGGCCAGCGTAAGGATTTTTCATATGTGGAGACATCATCGACTGATTTCCCAAATAGGACATAGATGGTTGGGCATGCATTGTATTCGAAGGACTTTAGGAAGGATTACCCCAAGCCGATCCCATGGGGATAGGCATAGTAGTTTGTCTGGGGTTCCATTGATTGTGGAAAGAATTACCCCAGATCGACATTCCGGAGGAGGGAACGGATCCCTGCCTTGAATTCCAAGGTTCTGTTAGGTTTTCCCCTTGTGTAGGAATAGTACCCTAAACAAGAGTAGATTGTCCAAAAATGGGGTTACCCCCAGTCGGGAAAGCAGCTGACGAGAATGTGTTGTTATCAAATGTTTTGTTCCAAGAAAATGGTGTCGAACCTACTACCATACTATGCAAAGGTGGTCCTTGACTCCCCGCTCCAAATAAACTATTGTGTGTAGGTTGCCCGACAGATTGCTGATGTGAGCCACTGAGTGAAGGGGACGAAGGAGAGATATGACCTCCTCCATAAGGGAAAGCATTAAAAGGGGTAGGAATTCCCCCCATGTGACCTTGCAGAGGAGCGCTAGAGCTCCTTGCCCCCAGACCTAAAGTCTGTAAAGTGGAGTAGGAAAGTACAGGACTTGTACCCAAACTAGGCATCCCGTATGAGAACGGAGGGCTTGTCGCACTAAGTGTGAAAGGGGTTGTGATCGCCGCCAAAGACGGGTTTGGACCACTGTGTGAAGTAGTTGTAGTTGATACCATGGTGGCTCGGACCGATGATGGTAGGTTAGGATATGGAATGTCTCCTGTGGTGACAACCATGGTGGGAATTGAAGAATTCCCAGAAGGAGTAACAACATTTGTTTCCATTGTTGTGTGTGACATTGTCTGGCACTCGTAAAATTGAATTGGTACAATAAAAGGTTCCAAGAAATCATTGGTTGGGGTTTCAACCAATCCAAGAGAGGTTGCTTCAAGTTCCAAAATGGTTGATTCCTCTGGGGGTTGTTCGGGTACAATAGGTTGTAACCCAGTTGCTTCAAAAGACCCTTGTTGGTCTAGCTTCTGCCTTAATGGTGGCGGGGGGGGCTCCAGTGTAACTGACGACAGGCCAAGAATCCTTCGTGACCGGTGGAGCTCGGGATCCTCCACTGTGTGAGAAGATCCAAGACACTATAAGGTAGTCTAAACGCTCAAAAGTAACACCCACTACAAAAAAAAAATTCCTAGAAGATAAGACAAGCAAACACTAAATTAATTGGAAGAACAGTTACAACAACCAAGACTAGAGAAACTTACCAGTGCAAGTGAAAATTGAACATGGAAGCACCCTCTGGGTATACTCTACAAAGTGTGGCTCGATATCTATCCTAGGTACCATGGTATATCCCCGCAGTCAATTGTGTATGTCCCTAACAAAGATTGGCAACTAGGTTGCCAACATGCGAACAGTCACCAGGCAGGTACAGTCGAAAGTCGGGTAGACCACAATGAGCAGGGTATCGAGCCCAAAACTTGTCAAGGGTATCGAGAGAAAATGGTCTAGAAGAAAACTAAGGACCTCAAATGTATTCGAGACCCACGAATCCCCGTTGCAAATGCAAACGACGGAATCCCAAAACAAGCCCTCTATATGTGTTCTCCACTACGATTGGTCCGACTTTGGAGGGGTTATCTCCACTACCTTTCTGCAGACGACCTCGTGTTTATCCCCTGTGTTAGAGGGGGGTCCCAGATAACTTTCACAAATCTGGACTTAGACACTCCTTATCTCAGACTCCAATGTTTGATTTTAAATGGCCTTGAAGAGTTTCCTCTCCAACCTAATCCAAGGCCCTAGTCCTGAACTAGTTTGTGAACCCTACAAACATAAAAGTCTAGTAGATTTTAAAATTAGCGTTACTTTTATGGCTTTGTCTTACGTCAAGGGGTATGAGGGTGAAACTGATGATGTGTAAAAGATGAAATAAAAAAATGAATAAAAAAGATGGAAACAAAACTTTTACTAAATGCAAAATTTCGACAACTTTTCAAAAGAAATATTTTTTAACTTTTCTAAGATTTTGGACAACAAACTCAAAGGAATTTCACTCGACTACAAGCTACTTATGATCTAAGTAAACTGCAAAAACTTATGAAATAAAAGACTTTTCCCTAGCTAATGATGTAAAAACACACTCTTCAACCAAAGAAGAAAATAAAAAGAGATTTTTTATTTTTATTTAAATGCTAGTAAAGCAAGAGAGGGAAAATTTCGACAAGCAAAAAACAAAGAAAAACAATTCTGTCCTAAATCGGAGATTGTAAAGAATCATATTGAAAAATCACACAATAGAAATTGTAAAAACAATGATTCTCACACTTGTCTAAAAACCATAAAAAAAAAAAAAAAAATCTGACAACATTTTAAATGAGAAAAAGCAAGCTAAGGGTAATATTAATCCTAAGCTACTGATTGTTCAAACAAAGATTCAAACCCATGAGAGGAATACTTCTTATCAAAGGAGAGGATGACTGCCTCACCCTTAACAAAAAGTAGCCTGCACAAGCATGCGACTGTTACTCAAACAACATGTGTGTGAATGCACGCTGAATAGATACAGAGGGCGTGTACATGTAGGCTGACCTTGTACAGTCTGTGTGTATGTCTAAACTCTAAGAAAAAATGAAAATAGACAGAACAAACCAGGAAGATACCACTGATATTGATAACCAGGATCCCTTGAAGTCTTGGATACTCTTTCTAACAGAAAAACAAATAATGCAAGGAAAAAATAATAAAGAAAAAACAATCTGAGATAGGACTACTAGAAAACAAGACTTTAGACAAAATTCCAGAAAACCCCCTGAGAATGTGTGATTCTGACAGGGAAGAGGAAGACTACCTCTGAGGTTCTCTGAACTCTACACGCTACTGCTACCTCTACAGCTAGCATTCACACACGGGCTATAAGAGGATAGTGTGTGGGTACACACATTCAGACATTGTGCAGGCTGTGTGTACCTCTGTGGGTCCCAAAAAACATAGTCAAGCAAAAGTCAGGGAAAGCTGGTATGGAAAACCAGACTCCCTTCTAGCTCAGACCTTACAAAAACAAAAATAAAAGACAGGCAAGAAAAACTTGTCTTTAAACTACCCAAAACTAAATAAAATTCCAGGAACCCTATAGAGTCTCCCCAGTACGGTCACCAATTCTGTTGTTGGGAAAAACTCCCTAGGGACTAGAAAATAGAGTTCAGAATTTGCATGCAGATATAACCGAAGAGAAATTACTTTCTACCCTCATCCCTAGATTTAAATCTCCTTTTTCTTAGTAAATTCATGGAAAGATCAACCTACCTCATTCCCTGCGTTTGATGTCAATCCTCCGTTGTGCTTGATTACTCGTTCGCAGTACTCCTTCCAAAGATGACCTGAATCCAAGACAAGCAACAACTATGCATGCATACTACTTATATACTAACGGGTTAGAAATCCAAAACATGTACTAATAAAACCATAAAAATTTTATGAATTGGGATGGGAAAATTACTTTCTTTATTACTTTGAATGAGTCAAATTACAAAATTTGAGACCAGCCACCACTCTGTGAACCTGATCCTGGGCTCCTCTTCTTCTGTCCTTCAACTACTTTGCTTTGAATCTCCTTTGGGACAAGGAAAGGCTAAAGAGTTGGGACAATGGGAATACGTAAATGGGCAGAGTTTCTTTGCTATATTTTTCCTCCTCTAAATGGGACCCCTACCCCTTCTTTTATAGGCTAGAAGGAGCTATGTATTTGGACGAACCCTCGACCATGCATGGCCAGGAGTTTCAGTTAACTCACCCATATATTTTTGTTCCATCAACAACTTCCTTTTTTCGTGCTTTTGTAGGTACATGCAGATTGTTTTGAGTCATCCAGTGTGTACACACGTTCATTAATGGTTTAGGGCACGTGGGACTTCATAAAAGAGGATTTTCAGAGAGTTGTTCAGCAGTGCTTTGGCAACGAAGGGATATGAGTTGGCCTGATGCCAGGTAAGCATGTGTGGTGCAATTTAGGGTTATAACACCAAGGAATAAATATCTTCCACAACAAAGAATGAGACAGTCAAGTAACAAACAACCACAAATTGTAAATTGTCAAATTAATCTTAGAGACATGCAACCGAGGAGGTCAAGAAATAATAAACATACAATGAGTAGACAACGTTGCACCGATCACTCTGACCTATTGAACAATGAGCTCAAATGCTATAATTGTCATATCTTTAGCCACAAAGCTGAAAACTGCCATCTGAAGAATTACAAATAATATCCAAGGATAAAACCCTTAGCTAGAAACGCCAACACATGGAAAAAGAAAGATAGTGAAAAATATGGTCTAGTACCTTCAACTCAAAAACAAAAATACCCCTGGTATATAGATAATGTATTCTCCAAGCACATGAATGGAGACAAGGATAAGTTTTTGTCTATAAGTAAAAGAAAAATAGGAAATATGACTTTTGGAAATTATGAAATAGATAAAATCAAGGGTAAGGGATGGTGAGTTTGAGTAATGGCAAAGGAGATTCCCAAGATGTTCTGCTTGTAGATGGGCTTAAACATAATTTTCTCAGTGTAAGTCAAATGTGTGACAAAGGATGTAAAGTGTTGGTCACTTCCAAAGATTGTAAGATAAACTCTGTAAACTCAGGACAAGTGGTGGCTAAAGGCATAAGGACATGTAATAATGTTGAAATTGAATCCTCCCCTGCAATTAAAGAAGAAGACTCAGATACAATAAAAGAATGCTCTGTTATCATTTATCCCATTGAAGAAGTAGAAGAAGAACCATGTCATAAGATGGAATCATAAGTTGTGAATATTAAAAAGAAGGTTGAGAAGTCAAACACCCAAATCAAGTTCTTGAATAGCTCCATGACCCTGGATGAGATCTTGGATAGTTGGAGATCAACAAATGACAAATCTGATCTTGGATACAACAATGAAGAAATCGATACTCCTAAGAAACCTGATGCAAGTACTTCATTTGTAAAGGGTGAATACACGTATAACACATGTCCTTCATTTGTAAAAAGGGAAAGCAGGTATGACTCAGGTTCTTCATGTTCAAATAATGAAATCAATACTACAATATTTAGAAGATTAGATCAAGGAAGACATCTAGAAGCTACTCATACACCTCAAAGTATGTTTATAAGAGAGACACCTTCATGGATGAACCAAAAGAGGTATGAGATTTTTCGTAACGGTTCTTGTTTTTTCTTGTGATGAATATGGTCATAAAAGCCTTGTATTGTAGGCATCATGGAAGAAAAATAAAATTGCAGTAATAGAAGATCAGAGAAAAAATTTCAAGAAACCAGGACACTCATAGATGTGTATAACAAAGACCGAACAAGTGAACATGCGTGAAGTTAATTGTTGCAAAGTAAATTGCAGTCATGTGACAAGCATGGTATAAACCTTATCAGACTACTTTAGAGAAATGTATATTCAATAAGCATCTTGAATAAAGAAAAATACATCTATTTATAGATCGATGAGAATCAATGGGCAGATCCAAGGGTTGTTTGAAAAATACGAGCTATAATTGCGCAGTGTTCCAGTAGGATAGCAACAACATTCTGATGTACAAAATGATATAAATGACATTTTGCAGATATAAAAATATGAGAGACCTTGTTAGGGAAATATAACCTTTTAGAAACAAAGGGGGAGAACAGTCAGAAGTAGAGAGAGAAGAGTGACAAGGGGAGTCATTCAGTTATGACAATAAAATGTTGATGAAGGAGTCCCAGTAAGAGAGGTGAGCAATATTGAGTATACTATAGAGTATACAACTGAAGATGAAGATGAATAGGTCCAAGAATCAGAAGGAAAAGGATTTGGTTTAGATACAAATACTATGTAGGACTCAAATAAGAGAGTCCATCCTGTCAGGGGGAGTATGTGTTGATTGAATATCTGATACGTCTGAAAAATACTGCAACAGCTCAGGGGGAGCATTGTCTAGATGCTACAGCTAGAGTTCCAAGTAGAATAGTGTAGCCATTCAGGGTTTCCATCAATTCCATCAGGGGATATTGTTGGCATGTTTACAGGAAGATTGTGCTTGTCATTGATGGAAAGAACATCGGTGACGATGGCATGTTTATAGAAAAGAACAACAATGATGATGGCATGTATATAGGGAAGAACAACAATGATGTTGGAAGGTTTATAGGAACGGTATATAGAGATCAAATCTCACAAGAGGTATCACTTTGCATGAAAAACACAAGTGCGGGCTAGGGCCAAGGTCAACTTCATTTCCAAATCTCAGGAGAGATAGAGTTTTTCAAAAATGCAGATGAGTCCCAAAGTCATCAGGACTCATAGAAGGATCAAAGGTTGAGGCCTATGACACTTATAAATTCTTCCAATTTGCAAGGAAGCATACACTCAGGAGGACGAGTGACAGTGGTCGTTGGATCACCAATCCTGAATACCTGATGTCTGTTATATCAGCTTCCAGAGACCATAGAAAGGGAAGAGGAGAAGTACATATCTAATCCATTGGATCTGAGTGACGAGGACCAATAGTTGTCGGATCCAGTATAACTTTGAAGAGGATAATGGCCGAGATCCATCCTTCAACTCCATGAAATGTGAAGTTGCGATGAGATATTAGCCATTGGATCTAGAGGACACGTGGTGATAGATCAACATTTTGCTGACTTGCAAACTAGAAAAGTCAAAGGAAGAGTTGCAGGAACTCACGAAGAGAAGATATCTAATGTTGGATCAAGGACTAATCTGGTTTGTTAGATCTAGGAGAAGAACATGTGCCACATGAGGAGATCCACATCAGCAGGGACAAGTGGTAGACCACGTCAGCAAAGATACGTGGCAAGAGATCATCACTTTGTTGATTCGCAAATCGTGAAATCTAGGTGTTTGCACCCAATTCGTCACTCGGTGAGCAAATAAAGGGTGCTTACATGCCCTGTTGGGTCTTGCAGAGCATGACAGTTGTAGAGGAAAGGGTTAGAGAAAGAAAAAAAAAAACTATAAGCAAGAATTAAACTAAAACAAACTAAAACTATGAGCATATGGATAGAGAAATAAAAACACAAAAAGACCAATATCACCAATGCTTTTAGGTTGGTTGATTGATGAAATCAAAGCACAATGAAGAAAGGGGACTGTGAGTCCCTTCTTCCTCCAAAGGAAGGCTCTTGTGTCCTCACAAACTTGCTCTCTTTACAATGATAAAATGAGAATGATGGTGAAAGAACTCCAAGCACATTCACTCAATGGAGAGGTGAATGGCTCAATGAAATGGTGCTAATGTGTTATTGTCAAGGAGTGAGTCCTT
>JZKD02S0192506.1:699295-728965 GCA_000966675.3 Picea glauca | reverse complement strand
GTGATTATGTAACTCCTTTGAGGTGTGAAAAGGGGCTCTTTAGGGCTTAATTAGGTCTTTGACCAACCTACCATGCAGATTCAACTCAGATTTGGGAGTCAAATCAACTTGGGAGATGATCCATAAGTGGTTGGGAGGCCGACCATTTCCATAAATGCGTCATTTAGCAGGTGCGCAGTTTTTGCGCCAACAGTCGCGCATCGTGCGCGCATGCGCGCCTTGTACATTCATGTTCCGCGCATATGCGTGCGCACCCATCTTGTGTAAAGCGCCCTTCAATTTTTGGTTACTTTGTATAGTTTTTTACCCTTTTTCAATGATGTGAAATTAATTCAATGACATGAATGACTTCATTCCTGTTTTGACGATGTTGAGTTCTTGTCGCCATGTGCGGACAAAATTTCAGTGATAAAATTAGGGGAAGGAATAATTGCATGAGATAGGAACTCGCAAAATCCTGAAACGTGAAGAAGTGATCTCGATCGTTGGATCACGGAGAGATTTGTACCATTGATTTGGCACAATGATGAACAAATTCTGAGTTCTCAAAGAAAATATCTAGACTATTGAAATATGGAAGACATGGGTCGTCAATCGGACAAGATCTTAATCATGAAATGCGAAGTTCTAATATGATCTGGGATGTCAGATCATTGAGGATCATGGGTCGTTGATATGGAGTAGGTATCAACAAATCGGGAGTCAAAGAAAGGAGGTTCTCTAACCTTTGAAGTTGTAAATTAACGATTTGATCGCAGTCATCGATCAAAGGGAGATATATGGACCGTTGATCTTGACAGAATATTTTATAAAGTTAGGCATGTGGTCATATCCATGGTCAAATTGGCAAAGGTTAAGGGAAGAGCTAGCATGTTGCTAATCTCTACTTCATATATCTCAAGTTTGGAGAATCAATGAAAATCACAACAAGAGTTCGTGATACACAAATTCATGAAGCACCCAGGAGGTTAAGCCTCGGGTCAAAGATATGAATTTATTCCTTTCTCAGAAGGAAGACACTGATGCAGGCAGAGTAGAGAAGTGTAACAAAATAGTGATGAGACTAGTAAGCCATTGAAAAACATTGTATCACTGTAATAATTTTTTGTAATGAATTTTTATAATCAGGGTGGCAGGGAGGTTCTAGGGAGGACTGTTCTCCTTAGAGTTTCAAGTGGGTGCTTGAACATGGGGAGTTGTAGCTTCCATCTGGTTGTAGCTAGAAAAACCAGGGTGGCAGGGTGGTGCAAGGGAGAACTGTTGTTCTTTTTTATACAGGTTGGTTTCTGTGTAACTGGAAGTTGGTGCTTCCATCCAGTTGGTTTTGGAACACTTAGGGAGTTGGTGCTTCCTTCTAGCTGGTTCTAGAGAAATTAGAGAGTTGGTGCTCTCAGCAATTTGTTGCTTGTAAAATAGATATGGTAGCCTAAAAAATGAGTTGGTTCTCATAAGAATGATAATGTATAGAATATAAAGATTACTTATCATATCAAGAAGAAGAGGTTTTTCCCTTTATGGGTTTCCTTGGGAAATATTTGTCTATGTGTTATTCATGTGTGTGATTGATGTTGAATACTCTATTGCCTACTTCCCTGCATTATTGTGATCATCACTGAGTGTTCTATAATGAGTTTAAAATGGTTATAATTTTTTAAGAACAGTGACAACTAATTCACCCTCCACCTCTCAATTGTCCAACACTTTTCTCCCCCTTTGACATCAATGTCAAAGAAAACCTGAGGGTGACTCTGTTCTCCCCCTGAACATAGATACAATGAGAACTCTCCCCCTGATCAGATAAACTATTTTAACTTGATAACAGGGTCATGCCCAACTTCTGGTGTAGATAATCAAACTGATCTATTGCAAGCATTTAAGTGAAGATATCAACAATCTGATCTTTGGATGAAATATAATTCAACTGAACAACTATGTTTGTAAACTTATCTTTGAGAAAATGATACTTTATTGGTATATGCTTAGTCTTGGAAGGAAGAAAAATTCTTGGAGGTGTTAATGGCATTGGTGTTATTGCAATGAAGTGGAATGGGATCAGTATAAGTTACCTTCAAATCTGAAAGAGTTTGAATCATCCATAATATTTGAGTGAAGCAAGTAGCAGCAACAATGTACTCGGCCCCTATAGTTGATAAAGAAATAGGTACATGCTTCTTACTAAGCCATGTGACTAATGAATCACCTAATAAGAATGCACCTCCACTAGTGCTCTTTCTTTCATCCAAACAATTTTCCCAATCAACATCTGAATATGCAGTTAATTGAAAATTTTGATTTATAGGATACCAAGGACCATAAGTCATTGTACCCTTAGAATATTTGAATATCCTTTTGATAGCTGCTAAATAACTTTGTTTAGGAGCATACTGATAATGACCTACCATTCCAACATCTTGCATTATATCAGGACGGGATATTGTGATGTACAAAAGATTGCCTATCGATCGATATATTCTTTGATCAGCATCAGGTGAAATATCATCTATGCTAAGCTTGCAACCAACCATCATAGGTGTACTAACAAGAGAGGAATCTTCCATCTAAAACATATTTAACATTTATTTCAAATACTTTACTTGAGAGATAAATATCCCTGCAGAATTCTAATTGATCCGTAAACCAAGAAAATATGACAATTCTCCTATCATGGACATATCAAACTCACTCTGCATTGAATTAGAAAACCACTGAACTCAAGGGTCATTAGTGAATCCAAAAATAATGTCATTTACATAAACCAAAACAACTAATAAATCATCACCTTCAGACTTAATGTACAAATTACTATCAACAATACCTTTCTTGAACCCTTTGTCCGATAGAATTTTGTCCAGTCTATAATACCAGGCTCGTGGTGCCTGTTTTAGTCCATATAATGCCTTTTTCAAATTACATAAATAGTCAGAATTATTTGTCAATGAAAATCATTCAAGTTTCTCCATATATACTTCTTCTTCTAGATATCCATTAAGAAATGTTGACTTAACATCCATCTGATATACTTTAAAGTTCTTATGACATGCATAGCCAAGAAACATTCTTATGGCTTCCAATCTTGCCACTAGTGCAAAGGTTTCATCAAAATCTTGTCCTTCAAATTGTACATACCCCTTATAGACCAATATGGATTTATTCTTAACAATTTGTCCTTGTTCATTCATTTTGTTCTTAAACACCCATTTGGATCCAATTACATTCTTATCTGCAGGTCTATGAACAAGCTCCCAAGTATTGTTCTTCTCAATATGATCTAGTTCCTCATTCATTGATTTTAACCAATTTACATCTTTATTGGCTTCATTAAAGTTCTTGGGTTCCACCATGGATATGAAGGATACATGTGATTGCTCAGTGTCTTTGATTATCCTTCTCCTGCTTTGTACACCTTTGTCTTTCTCACCAATTATCTGACTTGCAGGATAATTATTTTGAGTAATTCTGGAGGGAGGATTTGATGTTGTCTAATGATTTGAGTCTACCTGAGTATTTGTATCTTCATCTGACTCGAAGTCTTCTTTTTATTATTCTTGGACCTGTTCATGTTCAACTTCAACTATATCCTTTGTTGTTGGTTCAACGTTGCGTACATCTCATGGCGGGATTTCTTCATCAACTTTTATGTCAATACAATCAACCAATTTATGTAGCCTCTTATTATAACATCTGTAACCTTTACTATTTGTATCATACCCTAATAATATACCTTCATCAACCCTGTCATCATATTTGCCAATATTTTCATCATTATTCTTGATATAACACTTACTCCCAAAGACTTTAAAATGCTTGATTGAATCAGATATTCCAAACCGTAGTTCATAAGGAGTCTTGTCACTTTGTGGCCTGAGATGAGATTTGTTATGAATATGTACAGTTGTATGAATTTATTCTACCCAATATGTCTAAGAAATATTCTTTTCATTCATCATTCATCTTGCCATCTGCTGAACTGATCTAGTCTGCCTCTCAACTACTCCATTTTGTTGTAGAGTCCTTGGAATAGTATACTCTCTTTTGATCCCTTGTTTATCACAAAAATATTTGAAGTCTCCTGAACTAAAATCTCCTCCTCTATCAGACCTTACTGCCTTCAACATTTTTCCTATTTGATTCTCAGTCAGAGCCTTGAACACTTTGAATTTTTCAAATGCTTCAGATTTTTCTTTAAGAAAGGCATCCCATGTAAGTCTAGAATAATCATCAATAATCAAGATGAAATGATTTTCTTTTCTTGTACCTTCCTTCCTTGATGGTCCACATAAATCCATATGTACTAACTGAAGAGGTTTCTTTGTTGATGCAAAGTTCTTAGATTTAAATTGTGTCCGAGTGATCTTTCCTATTTGGCAAGGTTTGCATAAAGAATCATATGGCTTTGATATTTTTGGAAGATCTTTTACTTCCCCACTATTTCTAAGTTTGATTAGATGATCAAAATTTAGGTGTCCAAGTCTCCTATGCCATAACCATATTTCATTATACTTGTTTAAGTGCCATTCTTCTTTTTCTTCTTTAAAAACATAGACATTGTTTTATGTTCTTATGCCTTTTGCAATCAATTGTCCTGAGTTCACAAATTGTATTTTACAATCTTTAGAAGTGAAAACAACTTTACATCCTCTATCACAAACTTGAATAACACTAAGCAGATTATGTTTTAGACCATATACAAACAACACATCTTGAGCTTCACCTTTTCCATTACTTAGACTTACCATTCCTTTACCTTTGATTTTTCCTGGTGCATCATTTCCAAAGGTTACAATTCTTGATTTTCTTTCACTTAGAGACAAAAACTTGCGTTTGTCTCTAGTCATATATTTGGAACATACACTGTCAATATTCCAAGGGTTCTTTTCTCTTTGATATGAAAGTACTAGACCACATTTTTCACTATCTTTCTTTTTCCATGTGCTGGCATTTCTAGCTAAGGGTTTTATCCTTGGATCTTCTTTGTAATTCTTCAGATGGTAGTTTGCAACTTTGTGTCCAAAGTTATGACAGTTATATAATTTGAGCTCATTGTTCAATAGGTCAAAGTGATTGGTGCAAATTTTTCTACTCATTATCTATTTAGTTCTATGTTGCAAATATTTTTTATTTCTTGATCTCCTCAGTTGCATGTCTCTAAACTTAATTTGACAATTTGCAATCTTATGCCCAAAATTAGAGCAGTAAAAACAATAACCATGGAATAAATTTTGGTACCTGAAGGATGGCCTTATTCTTGTCATTTGTTGCTCCATCTTCTGATATATTTGTTTTTTTATCATGGATCATGTTGTCTTTATTATCTTTTGGTGGAAGAGTACTCACATGGTCTAATTGTTTGTTGACTTGGAACTTGATCATATTTATTGGCTCTTTTTTTTTGTATGTTTTCTACTTGAACCACTTACATAGACTAAACCAATCTTCAACAAAGGAGATATTTTTTTTCTAAGAGTCTCATTTAGTTCTATTGAGTCTTTAATTCTTAGAATATTTTGGAGATACAATGCTTTAAACTTCTCCATATATTTTATGGTTTTTACTACCTCTTCTTCCAAGGCTTCACATCTTTCCTTCTTCTATGATAACTATTTTTTCATAATGTCCTCCATTTTATTTGCCTCTTCTAATTCCACTTTTAGCAGGGCAAAGTCTTCATCAAGTTTTTTACTTTCTTTCTCGAACTACATCAGCAATTGTTTTTTCTTTTTCTTCTTAAATCTGAGTCTATCAATTTATTCTAGGGAACTGATCAGTTCTCCTTCCAAGTCAACCACATATTATTCATTGTTAACATCACTTCATGTGATTTTATTATCATAATCCTCTTTGGACATAAGCATAAATTCATTAACCTTATCTTCACAAGAAGAATCACTATTTGTGTCTCCTGAAGAGTCATCATTGTTTACACATAAACTTTTATTTTTACCAAATATCTTGGATTTGTACATCTCTTCACCTTCAGAGTTTTTGTCCTTATTCTTGTGTGGACACTTAGATGAAAAGTGACCTATATTTCCATAGTTAAAACATTTGAAGCTCAACTTGCCTTGGTACTTGCTTGATCCTTTCTTTAGTCTTCTCAATTTTTTCTTCAATTTCATCAGGCTCAAAATCCTCATTCTTATCTTCTTTAAATGATGCTTCTCTAGAGGTAGGTTTATATTTACTAATCCTCATTTCATAAGCAGTTAGAGTTCCCATAAGTTGATCAATAGACAAAATATTAAGATCATTTAATTCTTCTATTGCAGAAACTTTTGGATTAAATCTATTTGGTAGAGATCTTAAAATATTTTGAACTAAAAATGTGTCTTCAATCTTCTCACCAAGATCCTTCATGGAATTCATGAGCTCCTCAAATATTAATAAACATTTATTAACTGTTTCATCCTCATTCATCTTTAGTTGTTCAAATTTCAATCTATATGTCTGAAGTTTGGCATCTTTTACTTTCTCATTTCCTTCATAACTGCTAATGAGTTTATCCCACGTCTCTTTGGGAGAATCAAGATGCAATAACTTTACAAATTCATCTTCAATAAGACCATTCAGGATATCATTCATTTCCTTTGCATTGAATCTAAATTCTAACTTATCATCTTTGGAAGCTAGCACAATAGGTTTTGTATATCTAGTCTCTACAACATCCCAAACATCAACACCTAAGGCCATAATGTATGGTCTCATTCTAACCTTCCAGAAAGAAAAATTTGTTCCATCAAATAGAGGAGGCTTATTAGTCGAAGTTCCCTCATGACTTGTCATGTTTAAGCTTACTGATCTACCTTTAGCTAAAAGGAACCTGCTCTGATACCAATTGTTGGAAATACTAAGACAACTGAGAGGGGGGAAGTGAATCAGTTGTCACTATGCTTAAAAAAATTTATGCCTATTGAAATATTATTAATTTTCTTCAAGTGATTATCAAGATTATGCAATTCATGAAAAACATAAGTAATAAATATCAATAACACATATGATATACACAGAGACATATATTCATGAGGAAACCCATAAAGGGAGAAAACCTCTTCTTCTTAGAATGATAGGCAATCTTTTAAGTTTTGTACATCATCAATCTTTGAGCACCAACTCAAAATAAGGCTATGACATCTTCTTTAACAAGTTGAAACTTGTAGAGAGAACCAACCCTCTGGTTCCTCTAGCACCAACTCCCTGAGTGTTCCAACACCTAATGGATGGAAGCACCAACTTCCAATCACACAGGCACCAACCTGTATAACAAAGAACAATGGTTCTTCTTTGCACCACCCTACCACCCTATTTTTTCTTGTTGCAACCAGATGGAAGTATCAACTCCCTGTGTTCAAGCACCCACTTGAAACTCTGAGGACAACAATCCTCCCTAGCACCACCCTACCACCCTGAAATATAAACCTTTGATTGCTGAAATTTATTACAGTGATACAGTATTTATCAATGGCTTACCTGCCTCATCATTGTTATGCTACACTGCTATGCTTTGTCTGCATCAATGTCTTCCTTCTCGCATATTCTTTCTCTTGATTTCTTGTATAGTCTATTGTTTTCACCATTTCTACTCTGTTCATCTTATGTTATTTATATCTACATTTTCTCCCTCAACTCATGCTATAATATACATTTCTTACATTTCAACTACTTTTTACAGAGAAACAACAAGCTCTCTCTGTCACGAAATTTTTCTTTTATTCCTGCTCTCATCTTCTATTACACTCTGTACCTCCAATGCTCAAGTCGAGAATCTCAAAAAAAAAAAAAAAAACGCATAGGAATCATGATTTCAACACTTAGGAAAAATGATTCAACAACTCAGGAACAATGATTCAATTAGTGTAACTGAATCGTAACTGATCAAGAAATCAAAAGATGAAATAGAAACCTGCCAATTAGATTTGGTTTGATCAGCGTCGTTGGATTATACACACAGATGCTTTTTGAATTTTCAATGCGTAACCTCCGATGTGAATCCTAGCAGCACTAGCTCCTTCCTCAATCTTCCATTGATGTGACCTTAGGCGATGCTCTCATGTGACCATGTGATTGTTGGCATGGCCAAAGGTGGTTTGAGGGAAATCCACTTTCCACCCTGCAATTCACTACAGAGTTCCACGTATGCCTTTGTCGATACTGTGGTCTTGATTGTGGCCCGCTCATGAAAAATTAAGACCTGAGCATGTTCTGTCCCTACAATGTGATGGGACTGTTGATCTCATGATATTTACAGTGCTCCTAAACTGATGGTTCATATCTTTCCTTTCGAGTTTTGCGGATCAGATATAATCTTCCTAAATCAATGGTTTTGATTTACTTCATGATTCGGGCTCCAGGAGTTTCAAATATCAAACCCTGCTTTTATCCATATGCCAATATTCTAAATCCGATGATCTGCGAACAACTATCCTTCTCAATTAAAGGCTCTGCCTCCACTTCGAGAAATTGACCTCTCAACCAGATCAATGGTTTTGCGGCCCCTTTCTTAATCAATGGTCGAGACTTCCTTCGGGTATCTGAACTTATGAAATATCAAATTTTAAACTGACTCTCTCGATCAGACAGCCCAAATTCACTTCGAAAAATATGATGCTTGAGATCTTCTTTGGATGATATGACGACTGAGAGCTATTTTGGTGTTCGGACGATCGGCATTTACTTCGTCTCTCTAGCTCTCCGAGCTTTAGGAATTTCAATTCTCAACTAGAAATGCTTGAAGTGAGATTTCTCCAGAGCTCATGATATATCGCCACATATCCCTCTAGATTAGATGGTTGAAATTTACTTAGGCTCTCCAGGACTTCACGTTTCATGAACTCGTGAGTTAGCTCTCCTACTTTCTCTAATTTTCAAACTCCGAAACTCTAAACTTCATTGAGTTAGATCAACGTTCCACATCCCTGATTGATCCAATGACCCAGATCTCCCCTTCGCAAATCAGGACTTTGAGACTTCGCATATTAGGACTTTGGAAATCAACTCACCCCTTTCTTCCAGAACCTGAACCCCAAATATATGCTTGCCAAATCAACGGTCCAGATCTCTCTGTGATCCAACGGTCGAGATCAATTTCATGAACTTGAACTTCGTGAGTTCATGTCTCATGCATTCACTCCTACTATGCAGTCTAAACGAATTAAGGCCCATGCACTTACCTATTGGAATGTTTACAGGTAGAATGTGCTTGTCATTGATGGCAAGAACAACAACGATGATGGTATGTTTATAGGGAAGGAAAGCAACAATGATGGAAAATAGGGAAGGCATAAGTTCAATAGGAAGAGAGAACAATATGAGAGATCAAAGCTCAAGAGAGATACCGTGTTGAGATGCGTAGACGAGATTTAATACATTGAGGCTCATAGAAAGATCAAAGGTCATGGTCTTTGACACTTAGAGATTTGATAAAGCCAAAGCTTAGGAGGAGGAGTGATAGTGGTCGTTGGATCACCAATCCCAAATACCCAATGTTCGTCAGATTAGAGTCCAGTGACCAAAGGAAGCACAGAGGAGAAGTACATATCTGATCCATTGGATTTGAGTGCCAAGGACCAAAATTCATCGGATCTAGTATAAATGTGAAGAGGATAAGGCCAAGATCCATCCTCCAACTCCACGAAATGTGAAATCACGATGAGATCTGAACCGTTGGATCTATAGGACACGTGGATAGAGATCATCATTTCACTAACTTGCAAACTGGAAAAGTCAAAGGTAAGAGTTGTAGGAACTCATGAAACGTGAAGTCTCAATAATATCTAGACCGTTAGATCACAGAGGGTTGTGGGCCATTGATATAGAGTATTTTGGATATCGGGAGTTGGAAGAGTCAGGGTTGGTTCATGTTCAAACACCCGACATGTGAAGTCACGATTGATCACAATCGTCAGATCAATTTCGATTGGAAGAACAGGATAAGCTCGCAAAGTTGCATCACATAAAGATAGATCCATCGATCCAAGATCTTGATCAAACAAACAACATTCACTTTGGATATAGAGATGCAAGGAGTTTACAATAAAGAAAGTTTGACATTTGAAATCATCAGAATGAGAAGTTCTATCAACCATAAGATCTAGAGTTCATAAAATGATTGTTATATCATGGTAGACCATGCTAGCAGATCATGAGGACACATGGTGCAATCAGAAAATGACAAGTGTCAAGTTGATTCATCATTTTAGGTACGTGGAAATCACAAATTTGAGTGACACGTGCCATCTTCTTAGCTCATCACATGTCATAGAGTGACACAACAGTTACGTCACTCGGAGAGTTTTGGTTCAGGATTTTTACCACTAGTACTCACCCAAAGACCCGAAGTCCTAAAGGCTGAAGTCCCAGACTAGAAGATAGTCGTTGGATTAAAGAGGACACGTGTAAGTGGGTTGTCAACTATGGGAAAAAGAAAAGGAAGCATGAACGAGAGCTTGAGAATTGAAATATCTGAAGTCTGGAGACACGAAGGAGATATCGACCACTGATCTGAGAGGGAAACACGTAGTTGGATTGTGGACTCCAGGTGAAATGATCTGGAAGCAAATGAGAACTTGAGAATTGAAACTCCCGGAGCCCGGATCGTGAAATTGATCTCATCCGTTGGTTTCGAGGGACACGTGTCATCTGATCATTGATACTAAGGATTGCACGTGGATAAAGGAAAGAAGGAAGAACCATTGATTGAAGAGGACAGATGTCAGCAGATATTCCATTCTAGAAGATATTGAGTCAACAACAATAGGGTCTGAGAGTTGGAACTCCTGAAGCCTATATCATGAAGGAAACCTCAATCATTGATGGAGGAAGGAGAGATCTGGTCCATGGACTCAAGAGGACAGATTTGAATCATACATTCAAGAGCACCATCAAGATTGTAAGATCGATAGTCGTGCTCCATTACAGGGCCAGAACATTCTTAGGCCTTATATTTAAATGAGTGGGCTGCAATTGAAACCATGGTTTTGGAGAAAGGACGCGTGGAGGCTCATAGTGAATTGCAAGGTGAAAAGTGGGTTGTCCTCAAACCTCTTATGGACCCACCTGCAATTGGATGGTCACATGAACTCATTTCCCAAATTCATAACTAGGGAAGAGCTAGCACATCGCTAAGCTCCACTTCAGAGTTCGAAATATCGGGAGTTGGGATATTCTGGGTGACTCATGACAAATGACCCGAAACACGAAGTCCCGAAGTGATTGGCCCCAGGTCACAACTAGCAGTCACATGAAGAAAGGGGCTTAGAAGACAAAGAATTCATAGTTGATTGGATTTCACTAACCGAGAACATGAAGAGTTTCGACTACCAGAGAATCTAAGGAATCTCATCATAACGCCCACTGATGATGAACGCACTGGGAATAACTGCCAAAGAAGATGAAGAGTTGTGATGATGATCAGGCAGAGGAATTGACATGAAAAAAACATGGAGAACAAATAAGTGAAGACGACTGCGAATTAGCTATGAAGATATGAAGAAGAGATGCAGAAAAGGGAACACTGATTTTGTAAAGAGAATATAGAGGCATTGCACAGAGGATGCAGTTGGTGCACAAAGAATATAAAAAGAAGAACAAAAAGGAGATGGGAGTTGTTGTTGAGAGTGATTCATGTGGGTAGAAGCATGCATCGTGTAGGAGAATAAGAGTAGATGAATCAAGGAACATAAATTCATATCTGAGAAAAAACAAAAAGTGTAGCAGACGCGAGGTGAGAGACACTGATGCAGGCAGAGCAGAGCAGTGTAGCAGAATAGTGATGAGACTGGTAAGTCATAGATAAATGATATATCACTGTGATAAAGTTGTAAAAAGAAAAGATTAATATTTCAGGGTGGTAGGGAGGTGATAGTGAGGAATGGTTTCCTTAGAGTTTCAAGTGGGTGCTTGAACACAAAGAGTTGTAGCTTCCATCTAGTTTCACCCAGAAAAACCAGGGTCACAGGGTGGTGCAAGGGAGAACTATTGTTCTTTTTTATACAGGTCGGTGCCTGTGTGACTAGAAGTTGGTGCTTCCATCCAGTTGGTGTTGGAACACTTATGGAGTTGGTGCTTCCTTCTCGTGGGTGCTATAGAAACCAAGGAGTTGGTGCTTCCTTCTAGTGGGTGCTAGAGAAACCAAAGAGTTGGTTCTCTCAGCAAGTTGCAGCTTGCAGAACAGAGGTGGTAACCTCACAATGAGTTGGTGCTCATAAGAATGATAATGTATAGAAAATAAATATTACTTATCATATCAAGAAGAAGAGGTTTTTCCCTTTATGTGTTTCCTCAGGAAATATTTGTCTTTGTATATTTCATGTGTGTGACTGATGTTGAATGTTCTATTGCTTACCTCCATGCATTATTGTGATTGTCATTGAGTCATTTTTAAAGAGTTTAAAATAAGAATAATTGTTTAATCATAGTAACAACGGATTCACCCCCCCTCTCAGTTGTCCAACAATTGGTATCAGAGTCGGCCCATTTTATCTAAGGGTAGATCCTAGAGCTTAAACATGACTAGTCGTGAAGAAAATTCAACCAAAAAGGCCCCACTGTTCAATGGAACAAACTTTGCCTTTTGGAAAGTTAGGATGAGAACTTACATAATGGCTTTAGGTGCAGATGTCTGGGATGTGGTAGAGACTGGTTATGTAAAGCCAGTTGTACTAGCTAATAAGGATGACAAGCTAGAATTCAGTCTCAACACTAAGGCTATGAATGTTATTCTGAGTGGGCTTACAGAATTAGAATTTTTAAAATTTATGCACTTAGAAACTGCCAAAGAAATGTGGTACAAACTCATTAGTAGTTCTGAAGGTGAAAAGAAGTACAAATCCAAAATATTTGATAAAAGGAAAAGTTTATGTGTAAACAATGATGACTCTTCAGAAGACACAGATAGTCACTCTTCCTGTGAAGATAAGGTAAATGACTTCATGCTTATGGCCAAAGAGGATTATGATAATAAAAGCACAAGAAGTGATTCTAATGATGAAGAATTTGTGGTTGATATGGAAGGTGAACTAATAAGTGCCTTAGAATAAATTGGCAGACACGGACTCAAGAAAAGAAAACAAAAATAGTTGTTGATGTAGTTTGAAAAGAATGCTAAAAAACCTAATGAATACTTTGCCCTGCTAAAGGTGGAGTTAGAAGAGGCAAAGAAAATAGAGGACATTCTGAAACAACAGTTATCAAAGAAGGAGGGAAGATGTGAAGCCTTGGAAGAAGAGGTAGTAAAGACCAGAAAAGAGATGGATAAGTTCAAAGCATTGTATCTCCAAAATATTCCAAGCATTAAAGCCTCAAAAGGATTGACCACCATTCTGAATCAGCAAAGGAATCCATATTTGAAAACTATTTTGGGTTATGAAGAAGGATCAAGTTGTAGTCAACCAAGCAACAAAGATTCCATCAAGTTTGTCAAATCTACATTCATTGACAACAATAAATATGGAGAAACAGCAGAAGATAATCAGCTGCCAAGGAAGAGTGAAAAAAAAAGTACCAGACCTGAATCTGTAGAACAAAGAAATCATCAGCATGGAAGAAATCAACCTGCTCAAAGAAGATAGCCATTTTCCAGGTACAAAGTATTTTTCTATGGATATTGTTTTTTTTGTTATAAATTTGGTCACAAAGTTGTAAACTGTTCTTTAGATTTAGATATGAGCGATCAAAATACTCAAGGAATAGATATCTACCACAACAAAGAATGAGATAGCCAAGTAACAAACAATCACAGACTGCAAATCATGTGATGGCTGGAAAAGGACACAGGTTAAGCATAACAATTGTTATAATCCTTTATTCAATGAACCAGAATGTTACACCTACTATAATTATGGACATAAAGTTGCAGACTGTCTCTTACGGAATATGAATTAGATCTTAATCCCTTTGTTGAAAACATCAAAGGTTGGAAGAAGAAAGAGAATGACAATTGTGGATTATTGTTGTCGGCTCAAATACAAAATAACCCATGGTATATTGATAGTGGATGCTCCAAACATATGACAGGAGACAAAATTAAGTTTGTGTCTCTAAGTGAAAGAAAATCAGGAAATGTAACCTTTGGAAATGATGCTCCTAGTAAAATCAAGGTAAAGGGATGGTGAGTTTGCGTAATGGTAAAGTAAAATCTCAGGATGTTTTGCTTGTATATGGGTTGAAACATAAGTGACGACGCAGTCGTACCTGACCCCTGCCTCAACAGATTCCCTGTGCAACCTCCTGGTCTAAGGATCATTCTTTCACTTTCTCGAGTCGAACTAGCTCTTTCGATTCCCTTTGGAATATCGATCAAATCAATCCATAGGTCCTCCTATCTCTGTCTCTGTCACGACTTTTGGGCATGTTTGTGACTTTTCCCCAAGATGGAGTTTCGGGTTTCGGAACTCTCAATGTCTCGATCGCTTGAGTCCTTGACTCCCTGACCTTTCGATCTCCGAAATGTCGATATGACGAAAAGTATTTTCTCACATCAGTCCCCCTAGCTATGCCCCTGGTCCATGTGACCACTTCTCATAAGACTGTAGTCCTATTTTGAGACTTTCCGATGCATAGCTCCTAGGATTCTGTCCTGTTGACTCCTGAAAAGATGAATAACAAAATAACGAAATACCTATGCGCCCAGCTTCCTACCTCCCTTTGCAATTTCGGGTTTCCAAACACAGAAGTGCTCGAACCTCTACTCCACACGATCCCTGAAATACGAAAACCTGGTATTCCAAAATGTTGTCTCTCCTGGTCTTCTCCTTTCACAATTTCGGAACTTCAATTACCGAAATGTGCGGACGCCTTGTCCTCAAGATTTTCGGAATGCCAATATCTGAAATGCCAATATGCCTTTCTCTCTGGTTTCTCACCTTTCACGCTTTCGGAGTTTCAATCCCCTAAAGACCACCTGAACCCTTTTTCTTGGAACTCCCGAAGTTCTGAACTTTGATATGCCAAAATGACGCCTTCGAAAATCCTTTTGGACTTTTGCGTTTCAGGTTCTTCTGTTGCAAGATTTCCTTCCTGGTCCTTGTTCTCTCGCACTTCCAGTATCCGAAATACCGAAGTGACGATATGGCTCTTTTTCACCTTGGCCTAAGATCAACGGCTATGATCTATCACCAGATCAACAACACTGATCAATTCCGGAAATTTCCTTCATATGAGCCTAGATCTCTCACCCTCGAGATTCCTAAAATCTCGATATCTGGAATGCCGAAATGCTCCCGGCAATGCTCCTCTCCTGCCTTCCTTGAATTTTTTCGGGACTTCACGTTTCGAAACTTCACAACTCCCATTGCATCATCTTCTTGCTGACCTCTGGTACTCCCAGTACCCGAATTACTAAAGTACTTTTCCTTTCGTGACTTTCCCCGAAAGATTATATTACTACCACGTGTCCTTCTAAGATGGACGGTCCTCGTTCATTTCGCAATTTCACGACTTGTGACCCCCTGTGACACAACTCCTCTATCTTCTCAAATCCTCGATATCCGAAATTCTTGTGGACTCTCGATCATCATCACATGTCCTCCACAAATGGATGGCTCAGATCATTTCAGGACTTCGCTAGTTACGAAGTTGAAAGACTCCTCTCTATGAGTCCCAATGTCTGAATCCCTGAAATGGGTGATATCACGACACGTGTCCTCCTCCCGATGGACAGCTGCGATTTCTTCTTGCTATTTCGGGACTTTCATGCTCCCTACTATGTGCATGAGGGTTAAACCTCATGTAGCTTCCGACCGATCCAACGGCTGTCGGTTATTCCAAGCAAGATTCGACAACTCAGAATCTCTTCTTCTCTACGTGCTCCTCCACTATTCCCTGGACGTGGAAACTTCAATAGTCCAGATCTCTTCTGCTAATCCGACGACAATTGTGCTCCTCCTGAGTTTGTGCACATTTTTCCAATACTTGGAAGAATTCCAAGTGCAAAAGGCCTTTGTTTTTTTCTTCTTTTTCCTCTGCGAGCTCCATGATCTTGAGTCTCTCCTGTGTTCTCAAAGATGCTACTCCTCCTGAGATTCTTCTTCTCTGAAACTTTCAAATTTCTCTCGACTTCTTCTCTCCTTGCAGAGTCTCTTCACGTGAAAGTGTTATCCGTTCTGAGCTTCTCCACTTGCCCAAAACTCTAAGGAACTCAGTCATCTTCCCTTCTCCTTCAGATGGAGAATTTGATGCCGTCATGTCTCTCCTTTTCTCAAGCAACCTCTTGTTGAGTCTTTAGGGTGTCCAGAAACCCTATGAAGATCCTTCTCCTTGGACTCTTCTTCAGATTCAAAACTCAAAGAGTTCTTCCTGTGCCCTCTAGCACCTACTCAATGCCCTCCTGGCAGAGTGCCTATAATCCTTAGTGATTCTAACTTCCATTGAACTCATAGAAGATTTCTTCTATGCATTATTTGCACCTGCTCAATGCCCACCTAGCAAATCTTTACAGAAGTCCTCAAAGATTTTGTCTTCTTTTGAACTCCATAGAGTTCCTCTGTGCACTCTTTGCACCTGCTCAATGCCCTACTGGTAGAGATTTACAAAACTCAACAAATGTTCTGTCTTCAACTGTGTTCTTCCCCATAGCCTTACCTCCGAGGTATTCAGCAACCTCAAGGTCTTCTCCAGAGTAAATGACTTCATATGCTTAATGCCCTCCTGGCACATATTTGTTTGAATCCGCAGAGTTCAGAAGTGCTTCTGTGCACTAGTATTCAAAGACCAAACTACTCTGTCATGCCCTCCTAGCATGAAACCACAAAGATCCCTCAAACCTAAAATAAAACACTCCCTGCAAATGCAAACCTACAACACACATCTACAACATAAAACAGAACACTCAAAACATTCATTCAACATATAAATACATGCAGGAAAAACTGTTGTTTTGTATGAACATGAAAATGCCTCTTTACAAAGGTGTTCTTGAGCATGACCTGTAACAAGGTCTTGGCTCCTTCTCTATCTCTATGAATACTCTACTTTGCATACCCTCTCTACTTTCTCAACTCCTTCTCAAAATGAGATACTCAATCTTTTACATGAGGGGGCTCTTTGAGCTCTTCCCTCCAAATCTACCTACCCTATTCAATTACAATGAATGGGTTTTCTAGTCCAGGATCAGATCTAGATCTCAGCCTTCAAACATTAAAGGCCTACCTACACTACAACCTATGCAAAGCACGACCCCATGGCTCAACAACCTACAACATTAATTACATTCAAATTTGAATTTGAAATGAGGGTTGTGCCTCTTCTCTCTTTGAATACATGCGCTGATGTGGGATAGCTGGTTGATGTGGAGAGATGCTCCTGCATCATACTCCTCAGTTGAAAATTTCATGAGCTCCTACTCATGAGCTTCCCATCTCATCTGTTGAAATCTCCCTGGATCCCAAACAATTTTCTAGAGATGTTCATCTGCTCCATTTCTTTGTTGTTGTTGCTGCTCTTGTGTTTCTACTACTTCTGTGTCCATCTTCTCCTTGCTGGAAGTCTCTGCTGACCTGACCATCAACTCCCTAATCTCTTCGATCACCTTTTCCAACTACTCCAATGGATGGCTCTATTCTTTTAGTCTCCTCAGCTGCAAAATTTTTCTGCAAATGTGTAGATCACCATGATCTCCCATGCCATCCTCTTCATCTGGTTCCAACCTCACTTGTTGGATGTGCATGCCCTGCACTATCACCCTTCTCTCTAGAGCTTCAATATGTTCACATAGATCAACAAAACCCATGTCGTCTACCTCTTCTTCTTATGCTTATGCAAGCTCAAATGTTGTAGTCTTTTCAGCTTCTTGGTTGAATGTATTGAGCCACTCCTCAGAATGCTCATCTTCTTCTTATTCTTGGGCAGTCTCAAATACCTACTCCAATTCTTCTTTGACAATCACAGCTGGTTCTCCTTCTCTTGTTGTTGTTGCTTCATCGACAACACAAACTTTTGCCTCCTCTGGGATAAGTTGCAGGAATATCTCAATTCCCCCAATCATCAAAAGATTTCTTCGATCCTCCTCTTGGATGGTGCAAGTTTAAACTTGTCATCATATTCATTCACACAGCTGGCAGAACCATATGAATCTACACCTATCAATATCCCTTGTTGATATGAACTCACCTCCGAGTCTATGATACTTTTATATAGCCTCGCTTCTGCTCCCATGCCCACCTGGAAAATTGGGATTTTTCTACTACCCTCTTGGTAGTTTATGAGATCCTGCAGTGACCTCATATCATTGCCCTCCTGGAAACGTGAAATTCCCTAGCTATCCTCCTGACAGTCTGTGAGATCCCACAATAATATCAACTCTTTTCCCTCTTGGCAATTGGGAATTTCCTGGCTGTCCTCATGACAGTCTATGAGATCCTCGGTTGATCCCATTTCATCCCTATCACCACTGATATTTCTCCCAGTTTCTGGTTCACATATCTGAACCATCTCCTCTATCCCATTGAGGTTTTCATCATGCCTCAACCACCCTCTTAACAGTCTTTGCTATATTTTAGCCATCAACTCCTTGACTGGCCATTTTTCTTTTGTCCTCATGGCCCATTCATATACCCATATCGACTTGGCATTCTGCTCCATCTCCAATGAAAGTTCATCCATCCTTTCCCTCATCTCAGCAAGTTCTTTATCCCATTCATCTTTTCTCATCAGCTCTGGGTCCTTCCTTCCAACACTCTTATAGCCTTCAGTATCCATCTTGCTATCTATCTACCTGCCTGGAAAATCTGTTTTCATTCTGCAACCCTGAGTGGTTCCAGCTTCTTCTATAGTCCCTTTGACTATCTATTGATTGTTTCCTACCTGTAAACAATCATATAAAAAGTTCCCAGCACTCTGTCTTCTTCCTCTACTTGCTTCGTCTGAAATCTACAGATGAAGTCCCTCTCTGATACCACATGATGGCGTATGTACCAGAGTTTTATTTCTCCTCCATCCTCCCTTGCCTAAACTCTATAGACAAGAATCAAGCTCTGATACCAAATTGATGGTGCAGGCATACCTCACCCCTGCCTCGACAGAGTCCCTATGCGACCTCCCGGTCTAAGGATCGTTCTTTCACTTCCTCGAGCCAAAGCAGCTCTTTCGATTCCCTTTGGAATCTCAATCAAATCGATCCACAGGTCCTCATGTCTCTGTCTCTATCATGACTTCTAGACACATCTGTGACTTTTTCCCATGATGGAGTTTCGGGTTTCAGAACTCTCAATGTCCCGATCGCTTGAGTCCTTGACTCATCGACCTTCTGATCTCCGAAATACCGATTTGCCAAAAAGGATTTTCTCGCATCAGTCCCCCTAGATATGCCCCTGGTCCATGTGACCACTTCTCATAACACTATAGTCATATTTTGCGACTTCTCGGTGCATAGCTCTTGGTCTTCTATCCTCTTGACTCCCGAAAAGACAAATCCCAAAATACCGAAATACCTGTGCGCCCGGCTTCTTGCCTCCCTTTGCAATTTTGGGTTTCCAAACACCGAAGTGCTCGAACCTCTACTCCACATGATCCCCGAAGTACTAAAACCCAATATTCCAAAATGTTGTCTCTCTTGGTATTCTCCTTTTGCAATTTCGGAACTTCAATTATCGAAATGTGAGGATGCCTTGTCCTCGGGATTCCTGAAATGCTGAAATCTAAAATGTCGATATGCCTTTCTCTCTAGTTTCTCACCTTTCACACTTTCGTAGTTTCAATCCCCAAAATACCACCTAAACCCTTATTCTTGAAACTCCTAAAGTTTCGAACTCCGATACGTCGAAATGACGCCTTTGAAAATCCTTTCAAACTTTCGCGTTTCGGGTTCTTTTGTTGCAAGATTTCCTTCTTAGTCCCTGTTCTCTCGCACTTCCGGTATTCTAAATGTCGAAGTGACAATATGGCTCTTTTTCACCTTGGCCTAAGATCATAGGCTATGATCTATCACCAGATCAATGACCCTGATCAATTTCAGAAATTTCCTTCGTATGAGTCCGAATCTCTCGCCCTCAGGATTCCCGAAATCCTAATATCCGGAATGACGAAAGGCTCTCGGCAAAGCTCCTCTCCTGCCTTCCTTGAATGTTTTCAGGAATTCACATTTCAAAACTTCGCGACTCCCATTGCATCAACTTCCTACTGACCTCTGGTACTCCCGGTGCCCGAATTACCAAAGTACTTTTCCTTTCGCGACTTTCCCCGAAAGATTAGATTGATGCCACGTGTCCTTCTAAGATGGACGATCCTTGTTCATTTTGTGATTTCATGACTTGTGACCCCCTGTGACACAACTCCTCTGTCTTCTCGAATCCCCGGTATCCAAAATCCCAGTGGACTCTCGATCATCGCCATGTGTCCTCCACAAATGGACGACTCAAATTATTGTGGGACTTTCACGACACATGTGCTCCTCCTGATGGATGGCTGTGATTTCTTCTCACTATTTTAGGAATTTTGTCCTCCCTACTCTGTGCATGAGGGTTTAACCTCATGCATATTCTGACCGATCCAACGGTTGTCGCTTATTCTGAGCAAGATCCGATGTCTCAGAATCTCTTCTGCTCTGCGCACTCCTCCACTGCTCCCTGGATGTGGAAACTTCGATGGTCCAAATCTCTTCGGCTGATCTGATGGTAGTTGTGCTCCTCCTGAGCTTGTGCGTGTTTTTTCAATACTTGGAAGAATTCCAAGTGCAAAATACCTCCGTCTTTTGCTTCTTTTTCATCTGCGATATCCACGATCTTGAGTCTCGCATGGGTTCTCAAAGACGCTACTCCTCCTAAGCTTCTCCTTCTCTGAAACTTTCAAAGGTTTCTCGATTTCTTCTCTCCTTGTAGAGTCTCTGCACATGAAAGTGTTATCTATCTTGAGCTACTCCACTTGCCTAGACCTCTAAGGAACTCAATCCTCTTCCCTTCTCCTTCAGATGGAGAATTTGATTCCCTCCTGTCTCATCTTTGCTCAAGAAACCTCTTGTTGAGTCTTCAGGGTGTCCAACAACCTTGTGAAGATCCTTCTCCTTGGACTCTTCTTCAAATTCAAAACTCAAAGAGTTCTTCCTGTGCCCTCTGGAACCTACTCAATGCCCTCCTGGTAGATTGCCTAGAATCCTCAGTGATTCTGACTTCTGTTGAACTCACAGCAGATTTCTTCTGTGAATTCTTTACACCTGCTCAATGCCCACCTGGCAAAGCTTTACAGAACTCCTCAGAGATTCTGTCTTCTTTTGAACTCCACAAGGTTCCTCTGTGAACTCTTTGCACCTGCTTAATTCCCTCCTGGCAGAGATTTACATAACTCAACAAATGTTCTATCTTCAACTGTTTTCTTCCCCACAGCCTTACCTCCAAGGTATTTAGCAACCTCAAGGTCTTCTCCTGAGTAATTGACTTCAGCTGCTCAATGCCCTCCTGGCACGTCTTTGTCTAAATCCACAGAGTTCAGAAGTGCTTCTATGCACTGGTATTCAGAGACCGCAATACTCTATCACACCCTCTTGGCATGAAACCACAAAGATCCCTGAAACCTAAAATCAAACACTCCCTGCAAATGCAAACCTACAGCACACATCTACAACATAAAACAGAACACTCAAGACATTCATTCAACACAGAAATACATGCAAGAAAAACTGTTGTTTTGTATTAACATGAAAATGCCTCTTTACAAAGGTGTTCTTAAGCATGACCTGTAACAAGGTCTTAGCTCCTTCTCTCTCTCTATGCATACTCTACTCTGCATACCCTCTCTACTTTCTCATCTCCTTCTCAAAATGAGATACTCGATCTTTTACATGAGGGGGCTCTTTGAGATCTTCCCTCCAAATCTACCTACCTTATTCAATTAAAATGAATGGGTTGTCTAGTCCAAGATCGAATCTGGATCTCAACCTTCAAACATTAAAGGAATACCTACAATACAGCCTGTGCAAAGCACGACCCCATGGCTCAACAGCCTACAACATTAATTACATTCAAATTTGAATTTGAAACGAGGGTTGTGCCTCTTCTCCCTTTGAATGCATGCGCTGGCGTGGTCTAGCTCGCTGATGTGGAGATATGATCCTACATCAATAAGTTTCTTAGTGTAAGTCAAATGTGTGATAGAGGATGTGAAGTAGTGTTCACTTCCAAGGATTGCAATATAAAGTCTATAAACGCAGGACAAGTGGTGGCTAAAGGCATAAGGATGGATAATAGTGTATATGTGCTGAAATAAAATAGACAAGAGTTTCATCTAAGTAAACATGATGAAAGTTGGTTATGGCATAGGATACTTGGACATATAAACTTTAACCACTTAATCAAGCTCAAAAATCTTGATGCAGTAAAAGATCTTCCAAGAATATCAAAGCCACAAGACTTTGTGTGTAAACCCTACCAAGTAGGAAAGCTAACTAGGACACAGTTTAAATCCAAGAGGTCTACTTCAACAGAGAAACCACTCCAATTAGTTAATATGGATTTATGTGGACCATCAAGACAGGAAGGCATAGGGAAGGGAAAATACTTTATGTTTATCTTTGATGATTACTCCAGACTTACTTGGGTTTCTTTTCTCAAAGAAAAAGTTGAAGCATTTGATAAATTTAAAATATTTAAGGCTTTAACTGAGAATCAAATAGGCAATAGATTAAAGGTTGTGATATCAGACAGAGGAGGAGAATTTATGTCAAGTTATTTCAAGGAGTTATGTGATAAACATGGGATCAAAAGAGAATACACAATCCCAGGAACCCCACAACAAAATGAAGTAGTTGAGAGGAAAAATAGAACAATTCATCAAATGGCCAGGTCAATGATGAATGAGAAAAACATTGGTCAAACCTAATAGGTAGATGCAATACACATAGCAATCCATATCCTTAATAAAGCTCACCTCATACCACATACTGAAAATACACCTTGTGAACTGTGGCATGGAAGACATGCTACAATCAAACACTTCAAAGTCTTTGGGAGTAAGTGCTACATAAAGAATAATAATGAGAATCTTGGCAAGTATGATGACAATGTTGATGAAGGCATATTCTTAGGGTATGCTAGAAATAGTGAAGGATACATATGCTATAATAAGAGGCTTCATAAATTTGTTGATTGTTTTGACATAAAATTTTATGAAGGAATCCCAGTAAGAGAAGTGAACAATACTGAATCAACAATAGAGGATATAGGTGAATTTGAAGCTGAAAAGTTCCAAGAATAAGAACAAGAAGACTCTGAGTTAGATGAATATGAAAATACTCAGACAGACTCAAATCAACAGACAACGTCAAATTCTTCTTCCAGAATTACTCAAAAAAATCGTCCTTCAAGTCAGATAATTATTGAGAAAGACAAAGGTGTACAAACCAGGAGAAGGATAATCAAAAACATCGAGCAATCACATATAGCCTTCATATCCATGGTGGAACCCAAGCACTTCAATGAAGCCAGTGAATATGTAAACTGGTTAAAATCAATGAATGAGGAACTAAACCAAATTGAAAAGAATGAAAATTGGGAACTCGTTCCTAGGCCAACAAATAAAAATATAATAGGATCCAAATTGGTCTACAAAAATAAGATGGATGAGCAAGGAAATATTGTAAGAAATAAGGCTATATTGATCTACAAAGGATATGCTCAAATATAAGGATTGGACTTTGATGAAACATTTGCGCCTGTAGCAAGATTAGAATCTATTAGAATGTTTCTTGCCTATGCTTGTCATAAGAAGTTTAAAGTCTATCAAATTGATGTCAAAACAGCCTTTCTAAATGGATATCTAAAAGAAGAACTCTATATGGAACAACCAGAAGGTTTCCAACTATCAGATAACCTTGAATTTGTTTGCAAGCTAAAGAAAGCCTTATATGGGTTGAAACAAGCTCCTAGTGTTTGGTATTACAGACTAGATAAGTATCTTCAAGACAAATAGTTCAAGAGAGGAACAGTTGAAAACAATCTATATATCAAAACAGAGGGTGATGGTTTGCTCATTGTGTTGTTCTATGTAGATGACATCATTTTCGGAAGAAATAATGCTTCATTAGTACAATTGTTTTCTTCTTCCATGCAATCTAAATTTGAAATGTCTATGATAGGGAAACTGTCATTTTTCCTTGGTCTACGAATTACTCATAGGTCTGACAGATTATTTCTCTCTCAGGAGAAATATCTAGAGAAATTTTGAAAAGGTTTCAAATAGAAGATTCTACACCTATCAGCACACCTATGGTCATTGGATGCAAGTTAAGCAAGGATGATGACTCACCTAGTGTTGATCAGAGTTCATATAGGTCAATGACAGGCAGCCTATTGTACACCATAGAATATTGTCCAGACATAATGCATGATGTTGGCATGGTAGGAAGGTATCAGGATACACCAAACAGAGTCATTTGTTAGTTATCAAAAGAATATTCATATACTTGAAACGAATAATGGACTACAGCCTATGGTATCCCAGGAATATAAATTTTCAACTATCAGTTTATTCAATTGCTAATTGAGCTAACTGTGTGGATGAAAGGAAAAACACAAGTGGAGGTGAATTCTTCTTAGGAGATTCCCTTGTATCATCGTTGAGAAAGAAGCAATCATCCATTTCCTTATCAACTACAAAAGTTGAATACATTGCAGTTTCCACCTACTTTACCCAAGTGTTGTGGATGATTCAGACCCTTACAGACTTGGAGGTAAATTATATTGCACCGATCCCAATCCATTATGATAATACTAGTGCAATTAGTGTGTCAAACAATCCTGTCCTTCACTCCAAGACCAAGCATATACCCATCAAGTATCACTTCTTGAGGGAACGGGTAACCAAATCTGTGGTTTCTTTGCATTATATTCGATCCAAAGACCAGATTGTTGATATATTCACTAAACCACTTCCATAATATCAGTTTGAGTATCTATGACAGAAGTTCGGCGTGACCCCACTATCAACCTAAGAGAGTCCATCCTGTTAGGGAGAGTATGTGTTGGTTGAATATCTGATACCTCCGAAAAATACTGCAATATCTCAAGGGGAGCTTTTTTTTCTTTGACATTAATGTCAGAGGGGGAGAAAAGGTGTGGATTCTACAATTGGAGGTCTAAGATGAATAATGCAGTTGTTCAGGTTTTCCATCGATGCCAAAGGGGGAGATCGTTTGCATGTTTACAGGAATAATATTCTTGTCGATGATGGTAAGAACAACACCGATGATGGTATGTTTACAGGAAAGGAAATAATAAATGATGGAAAATAGGGAAAGCATAAGTTCAAGAGGAAGAGAGAACAGTATGCAGAGATCAAATCTTAGGAGAGATAGCATTCTGATATGCACAGACAAGATCCCATACATTGAGGCTCATAGAAAGATCAAAGGTTGTATCCTTTGAAAGTTAGATATTTGAGAAATCCAAAGCTTAGGAGGAGGAGTGACAGTGGTCTTTCGATCACCAATCCCAAATACCTGATGTCTGTTAGATCAGAGACCAGTGACCACAGGAAGTGAAAAGGAGAAGTACAGATTTGATCCATTGGATCTAAGTGTCGAAGACCAACAACCATCGGATCTAGTATAACTACGAAGAGGATAAGGCCGAGATCCATCCTCCAACTCTGTGAAATGAAAAATCGCAATGATATTTGAACCGTTGGATCCAGAGGACACGTGGCAAGAGATCAACATTTCATTGACTCGCAAAATGGAAAATTCAAATGTAAGAGTTGTAGGAACTCGCAAAACGTGAAGTCTCGATAATATCTGGACCGTTAGATCACATAGGGTTGTGGGTCATTGATCTAGAGTATTTCGTATATCAGGAGTTGGAAGAGTCAGGGTTGTCTCATGTTCAAACACCTGACATGCGAAGTCACGATTTGATCACAGTTGTCAGATCAATTTTGAGTGGAAGGATAGGATAAGCTAGAAAAGTTTCATCGCATAAAGATCGAGCCATCGATCCAAGATCATGATCAAATGAACAACATTCACTTCAGATATAGAGATGTGAGGAGTTTACACATAGGAAAGTTTGAGATTTGAAATACCCAGAATGGGAAGTTCCATCAACCGTCGAATCTAGATATCATAAAATGACCATTAGATCATGGCATACCACATCATCAGATCATGAGGACACATGGCGCAATAAGACAATGACAAGTGTCAAGTTTATTTGACATTTTAGGTACATGGAAATCATAAATCTGAGTTACACATGGCAGCTGCTCGACTCATGATATGTCATTGAGTGACGCAAGAGTTGCATCACTCCAGTAGTTTTTCTTTGGGATTTTTACCACCAGTACTCGCCCAAAGACCTAAAGTCCCCAAGGCCGAAGTACCGGAGCAGAGGATAGCCATTGGATTAAAGAGGACACGTGTCAGTGGATTGTCAACTCCAGGAAAAAGAAAAGGAAGGATGAACGAGAGTTTGAGAATTGAAATCTTTGAAGTCCGGAGACACGAAGGAGATCTCAACCATTGATCCGAGAGGGACATGTGTCATTGGATCATGAACTTCGAGTGAAATTCTCCAGGAGAAAACGATAACTTGAGAATTGAAACTCCTAGAGCCCGGATCGAAAAATTGATCTCATCCATTGGTTTGGAGGTACATGTGTCATATGATCATTGAGACTAAGGATCACACGTGAAAAAATGAAAGAAGGCAAAACCATCGATTGAAGAGGACATATGTCAGCAAATCTCCCATTCTAGAAGATATCCAGTCATAATTAATAGGGTTTGAGAGTTGAAACTCTTGGCGTCCGCATCACGAAGGAAACCTCAGTCATTTATGGAGGAAGGAGTGATCTGGTCTGTGGACTCAAGAGGATAGATCGGAACTGTCCATTAAAGAGCACCAAAAATATTGTGAGATCTACAATCATGATCCATTGTGGGGCCATAACATGATCGAGCCTTAATTTTTCATGAGCGGTCCGCAATTGAAACCATGGTTTTGGAGAAAGGATGTGTGGAGGCTCATAGTGAATTGTGGGGAGAAAAGAGGGTTGTCCTCAAACTGCCTATGGACCCACCCGCAATCGCGTGGTCACATGAACTCATCAAAAAGGTCATATCTAGGGAAGAGCTAGCATGTCGTTAATATCCACTTTGGAGTTCAGAAGGTCGGAAGTTGGGAGAATCTGGGTGACTCATGATAGATGACCTAAAATGAAAAGTCCTGAAGTGATTGGCCCCAGGTCAAATCTAGAGGTCACATGAAGAAAGGGGCTTAGAAGCCAAAGAATTGATAATTGACTGGTTGTCACTAACAGAGAAGACAAATATTTTTGACTGCTAGAGAAGCTAAGTAATCTCAACATAATTCCCACTGACGATGAACGCACTGGGCATAACTTCCAGAGAATATGAAGACTTGTGATGATGATCAGGCAGAGGACTCTACGTGAAAAAAACATGAACAATAAAGAATTGAAGATGATTGTGAGTTAGATATGTAGATATGAGGAAGAGATGCAGAAAAATTGTAGAACAATGATGTTGTAAAGAGCATGCAGAGGAATTGCACAGAGGATGCAACTGGAGCACAGAGAATATAAAAATGCAAAAAAAAGAGTTTATGGGAGTTGTTATTGACAGTGATTCATGCAGGTATAACCATGCATTGTGCATAAGTAGAAGCATAGAATAAGAAAGGAACAAAAATGAAAATCTGAGAAAAGAACAGAAAGCACAGCAGACAAGAGGTGAGAGACACTGATGCAGGCATAGAAGATCAGTGTAGTAGAACAATGATGAGCCTGGTAAGTCATAGATAAATGTTGTATCACTATGATAAATTTGTAAAAATCAAAGATTCATATTTCAGGGTGGTAGGGAGGTTCTAGGGAGGATTGGTGTCCTCAGAGTTTCAAGTGGGTGCTTGAACATAGGGAGTTGTAGTTTCCATCTAAATTACAGCCAAAAAAACTAGGGTGGTAGGGTGGTGCAAGGGAGAACCATTGTTCTCTGTTAGATAGGTCGGTGCTTGTGTGACTGGTGTTAGATTACTGAGAGGGGAGGTGAATTAGTAATAGCGTAATTATAATCCTTTTTCTTCAAATTTTATATCAATGTAGAATTATTATCCAATAATGAGCAGTAAGAAATAAACAATCATACACATACACAGTACACCAGTGTTTTACGTGGAAACCCAAATCGGGAGAAAACCACAGAATGTTTTTTCTTATATGTCTTGAAGAATTACATTCATTGGAAGCACCAACTTCCTTTGTTTTCTAGATGCAACTGGAAGGAGGATCCAACCCCCTAGTTTCTCAGGATAGAACCTGAGGGATGCTCCAACTCCCAATTCTCTAGCTACCACCAGAAGGAGGCTACAACCCCCAATGTTCTCCGACTACAACTGGAAGGTGGATACAACCACCTATCATTTCCTTGTCCTGTCACCCTGAAGTAGAAGTAGAATGATGGAACCACTACCACACTATCACTGTGATATATACCACTATAAACCTGTACCAATAAATATGAACCATGCATCAACCTGTACCTCAACCTGTAATCAACCTGTACCATAAACAAGTGCATCAACCATGCACCAACTTGTAATCAACATGTACCATAAACAAGTGCATCAACCATGCACCAACCTGTAATCAACCTGTACCATAAACAAGTGCATCCAAACATGTACCAAGTATGTACCAATCATTTTTCAACTACTCATCAACTATGAACCATCAATATGTACCAACATCATCAACTATACACCTCATGTATATGCCAACTCATCAACTACTTGTCTCAACCATGTACTCAACATGTACCTCAACCAAAATCACTCATCAATTTCATCATCCAAATCTGATTTATAGCTCTGTAAGAGACCTGGTGTTTATGATCACATTCCTGCAAACCTTCCTTAACTTTAAAAACAAGAGACTTTCATTTTCATCCAACTTTTCTTTAGTCTCACATGCCTAGTTTTGGTTTGGTCAACAACCCTAACTTGAAGTAATCATAACTTTCAACCTGTAATGTATAAATATCTGAAACTGATACACAATTTTATTCAGTGTGTTTTATTCAATTCCCCCAAGTTTCACTACTTATAACCTCTCAGAAAATGAGTTATAGCAAAAAGGGCATACCTTGTTGAATTATGTCTTATTCTAGAGAGCGACCTTGTAGAGCGTGCCTCGCACAAAATATTTACTGAATTGATATGAAAATTTTAAAAAACATACTACATATTGTAACCTAACCAACACATTTTGTCTCACTAAATTTGGATCTGTTATGAAGAATTTATGACGTTTTTACCCAAAATACCTGATTTTGACTAGTTACAGGACTGGCCAAAAACCCTATTTTCCACGGAGTGTAACTCCCAAAATAAAATGCCCCACAATCTGAATATTTTACCACAGATACTTTCATATGTTTTCTCACTTTCATAGAAATTTCAAGATCTGAATCATAATATAAAAAAAGTTATAGCAAAAATGGTGACATGACCTGTAAATAACATACCTTAGAAAACACCATTAAAAGAATTTATCCTTCCTTACATTTCGGCCTTCTTTTCTTCACCTTCACTCAGAATTCCGGTTTAGATATCCTTGGTTACCTTAAACACATATAGATATTCAATATTCTCAAGTTTGATTCAAATGAGAGATCCTTGCCTCTTATTTATACTCTCCAAGTAGCTTCCTTAAAAACATCTTCTAGGTCACTTGGCCCAC
>JZKD02S0192506.1:684158-699245 GCA_000966675.3 Picea glauca | reverse complement strand
ACCATAAGGAGACCACTTTGGAGTTCATCCATATTTACTTCTTATCAAACATGAAAAAACAATAATGAGTCATATTTACATCAAAAAATATTGGGTCCATTACCCAAACCTTTGTTCTACGAGGCTTTCTTCAAGGGTTGACATTAATGACAACCAACCTTAATCAACAATCTCCCCCTTTGGCATTGATGGCAACACTTTGATGCAATACTAAAATCATATCACTCATGTTCCCCCTGGAACCATGCCTCTGTCCTCTACTTCTGATAAATCTTCTCCCCCTGGAACCATGCCTCTGTCCTTTGCATATAATAAATCTGCTCCCCATGGAACCATTCCTCTATCCTCTGCATCTGATAAATCTCTCCCCCTTTGTCATCAATGGAAAAGATATATTTCCATCCAAGCTTTCTCCCCCTGACAGACTGTCCCCTTATGGTGCTTCGTCATGTACATCTAAGACATATAAGATAATCATTCAAAAGGCATTCATTTTTTGGAGTAGAAATAACTCCAAGTCTTTGGTGAAGATATTCAAAGGCTTCCCGTGGAAGTGGTTTTGTAAAGATGTCTGCCACTTGTTATTTTTTTCCCACATACTCAACTCTAACGTTCTTTTCTGCAACTTGTTCCCATAGAAAGTGATACTTTATTGGAATGTGCTTCGTCTTGGAGTGCATCACCGGGTTTTTTGAGATATTGATGGCACTTGTATTATCACAATATATTGGAATGTGCTCATCATACTCAACATGTATATCTATCAAAGTTTGTTTCATCCAAAGAACCTGTGTACAACATGTTGCTGCTACAATATACTCTACCTCGGTTGTAGATAGAGATACTAATGATTGTTTCTTTCTTAGACATGATACCAAACACTCACCTAAGTAGAACATTGCTCCACTGGTGCTTCGTCGATCATCAATACAACCTACCCAATCTGCATTGGTGTAGGCAATAAGTGATAGATCTTTTCCTTTTGGATACCATAATCCAATCTCTTTTGTTCCTTTGAGATATTTGAAGATCCTCTTTACTGCTAATACATGTGATTTCTTTGTTACTGCTTGAAATCATGCCACTTTTCCAACTGCCTGCATTACATATGGTCTGGATGTTGTCACATATAGTAGGCTTCCAATCATTGACCTATATTGCCTCTAATCTGTAGACTTTGAATTATCATCTTTGCTCAACTTACAACTGGTTTGCATGGGAGTGATAATTGGTTTGCAATCTTTCATTTTGAACCTCTTTAGCATTTCTCTGATATAATTGGTTTGAAAAATAAAAATTCCTTGGTTGTTTTGACATATCTGAAGTCCCAGAAAGAAGGATAGTTCTCCAAGTAACGACATTTCAAATTCATTTTGCATGTCTTTTGCAAATTTCTGGCTTAACCTCTCATCATCACTACCAAAAATAATATCATCAACATAAACTTCAATTAATAAAATATTACCTTGACTTAGCTTGATGTAGATTTTGTTGTCTGCACTTCCTTTTCTGAACCCTGCTTGCTGCAGATACTTATCCAGTCTGGATTACCATGCTCTAGGAGCCTATTTTAGACCATACAAGGCCTTCTTTAATTTACACACATAGTCTATGTTCTCTGACAACTGAAATCCTTCTGGTTGTTCAATGTAGACTTGTTCTTCAATTTCCCCATTCAGAAAAAATGATTTTGCGTCCATCTGATATACTTTAACATTTTTGGAGCATGCATAAGATAAAAGCAAACAGATTGCTTCCATTCTGACAACTGGGGAAAATGTCTCTTCAAAGTCGATTCCTTCAATCTGTGCATATCCTTTACATACCAATCTATCTTTGTTCCTTGTAACATGTACATCTTCATTCAATTTATTCCTGAAAAAACCATTTTGTGTCGATCACATTCTTATTCTTTGGTCCTGGAACCAATTCTCAAGTGTCATTTTTCTCTAGTTGATCCAATTCTTCATCCATGGCCTTATTCCAAAATTCATCCTTGTTGGCTTCTTCAAAATAGTTTGGTTCAATTGTAGATAAAAGTGCTAGGTGTGTTTGTTCTAGTGAACGTATTTTTCTTCTAGTCTGAACTCCTCCATCTTTGTTTCCAATAATATGATCTGAAGAATGATTCTTCTGTACTCGTTTTCTAGGTGTCTTTGGAGATACTTGTTGAACTTGCTCTTCTACTTCTGTCGGGTTCTCTTCATCTTCATCTTCCTCTTCTTCTTCTTTTTCATCTTCTTCTTCAAAAAGTTGTTCCATCGATTTGTTTTCTTCTTTCTTTGATTATGGTCTGTCTGTTTCATCAATTGTTACGTTGATGTTTTCCACAACTTTGTTTATTCTTATATTGTAACACTTGTATGTTTTCCTTGTACTTGAGTAACCAACAAGTATTCCTTTGTCCACACGAGAGTCAAACTTTCCCATTCTGCCATCTTCTCTTTTGATGTAGCATTTTCTTCCAAAAACTCTGAAGTGCTTCACATTTGTTGGTCTTCCTTTCCATAGCTCGTAGGGAGTTTTATCAGTGTTGTTTCTGAGAATTATTTTGTTTTGAATGTGAATTGTTGTATGCACTGCCTATGTCCAAAAAATATCTATCAACTTTGAATCCATTATCATTGTTCGAGACATTTCTTGTATTGTCCTGTTCTTTCTTTCAACAAATCCATTTTGTTTACGTGTCCTAGAGATGAAGAATTGTCTTTTTATTCCATGATTTCTACAGTAGTCCATAAATTCCTTTGAGGTGAATTCTCCTCCATTATCCAATCTTAAGCATTTGATTCTTGAATCCATCTCATTTTCAACCATTTCCTTGTAGATCTTGAAATTTTCAAAAGCTTTTGATTTGTTCTTGAGAAAGAAAATTGAAGTCATTCTTGTATAATCACCAACTAATAACATAAAGTATCTCTCACCTTTTAAGCCTTTTGTTGTGGTTGGCCCAACTAAATCAGTATGCACAATTTCTAGTGGTTTTGTTGCTGAATATTCCTTTGATTTGAACCTAGTCTTTGTTTGTTTTCCTTGTTGGCAATGCTTGCACAAAGTGTTGGTTGCTTTCGTGATCTGGGGAATTTATCTGAGTGCTTCTCTTTTTCTAACTTTGACAAGGTTATAAAAATGCATGTGACCCATTCTTCTGTGCCAAATCCAACTGTCATCATCCTTTCCTAGACAACACTTTTCATTTCCAATTTCGCTTAACACATATATGTTGCTTGAATTTCTTGCAGTTGTACAGACCAATTTCCATGAACCTTATTTTCTTATCTCACACTTTTGTGAATCGAAAGTAACTTTATTACCTTGGTCACACATTTGACACACACTTAAAATATTATGTTTCATATCTTCTACTAGTAGAACATTTTTTTCCTTTTCATTCTTGTTCCTAATTCGAACTGTGCCTTTTCCATTGATTTTGGATGAATCATCATTTCCAAAGGAGATTGATCCATATCTTTCTTTTCGTAATGTAAGAAACTTGTCTCTATCACCTGTCATGTGTTTTGAACATCCACTATCAACATACCAACCACGTTTCTTCTGGTTAGCTTGTAGAGTGACTATGCATTCTTCATTGCTATACTGATCTTGCTTTCTTATCCATGTCATTTTCTGAGGTTCTTGTTTGTGACTTTGTTGAGGTTCTTTAGGAGGGATTGTCATTCTGCAATTTTTGGCCATGTGTCCAAAATTGTTACATTTGTAACATTCCACTTCAGTGCTCAAAGATTCAAACCTGTTGTAACTTCTTCTTTGTGTTTCACTAGGTCCTCTTGAATAACCCCTTTGTGTATGGCTCTCAAATTATTTATTGTTCATGTTGTTAGCTCTGCAATTTACAGCTTCATGTCCAAAATTATTACATGCATAACATAAACCAAAAAATATAGTTTGATACCTAGTAGTTGAATATATTATGAAAGGAGGTGCTCTTATCAATCCTTCTTCTTCTTGAGGCATGTCTATCTGTTGTTGATTCTGAAATCTGAATCTTCTCGGTGGAGGAGTGTCCCAGTAATCTTCCTTGTATATCTTTTTATCTCCTTTGATTGTTTTTGCATAACTTTTTGGATGTGTTTCTTGCTCTGTTGTTTTGGAGCTTGATCCATTTTCAGTCTGATTGTATCCAACTCCGGACTTGTCAAGATAAGATTTTTGATGGATGATAATGTCATCCGGAACTTTTGAGCTATTCTGCATATTTTTCTTTTGAATATCTTTTCTTATTGTGACAATCTCTTCTTCCAGGTTTTCAATGATCATGTCCTTTCCTTCTAGTTGTTCTTTGAGTGCTTCTTCAATTCTTTTATCTTCTTCTATTTGAACCTTCAATTTTGTGATCATTTGTTCTAGTTCTTGAGTGTGTTTTTTCTTATCTAGTTCTTCTTGTAGTTTCTTGTTTTTCTTCTTTTCTCTTCTGATAACTTCTATGGCACTCATTAATTCTTCTCGGAAGTCAACTTCTGCCTCTTCAATTTCTTCTTCATATGCTTCTTCATATTCTTCTCTGGAGTCTTCTTTATCATAGTCTTCTACTTCCATGAATAGAACTCTCCCTGTTTCATTGTCACTGACTTCATCTTCATCTGATGATGAGATGTCTTCTTTGGTGCAAACATTTTTCTTGAACACTTTATTTGTAGCTCTTTTACCTTTATATGTTTGTCTTCCTTTTGAGTAACATTCATCATTTCTCTTTTTCTTATGAGGACATTTGTTAGAAAAATGACCAATACCATTGCAATTAAAACAAATTAAGGAATCCTACCTCTGTACTTACCATTGGTTCCCTTGTTCAGTCTTTTGATGAAGTTGGCCACTTCTTCATCATATTTCGACACGTCGTTGCTAGTGCTATATTCTTCTTATTCCTTTTTCTTTTTCTTTGATCTTTTGGATTCTTTGAAGGTTGCTTCTTTTACATCTGGATTTTCCTATTCAGTTCTGATCTCATATGATGTGAGGATCCATTCAGTTTGTCCATGCTTATTGAGTTTAGATGCGATATTTATTCTAGTAATAATATCTTAGGGTTGAATCTCATAGGAAGAGATCTTTGTACCTTTTGAACAATTACAGATTCTTCGATTTCTTCTCCCAATCCTATGATTTCAGTCACTGTTTCATCGGCTCGTAAGAAGTAGGCTACAATATCTTCATCTTCCTTCATTTTTAGTTGTTCGAACTAACCTCTGTAAGTTTGAAGCTTTGTTTCTTTGACTTTTGAATCTCCTTCATAAATATTTTGAAGCTTGTCCCAAATCTCTTTAGAATATTTACAATGTGAAACTTTGGTGAATATCGTATCACTGAGACCATTCAAAAGTGCATTTATGTCTTTGGAATTATTCTCACCGAGTTTCACTGCTTTGTCATTTGTTGGTGGACCTGTTGGTGTTGTGTATCCATCTACAATTGATTTCCAAACTTGAAATTCTTGTGCCTGTATATATGTCTTCATCCTTATGCTCCAAAAAGGATACTTATGTCCATCAAACTGTGGTATTCCATTTTTATACGAGTTGGTACTCTCCATGATCTACCTTTCAGTGGTTAAACGGATTTCTAAAGGAACTTGTTGTTGGAACAAATATTGAAATTTTTTCTTTCAGTAGCTTAGGAGGAAAAAATTTATAATGTTTAGCTACCGAAAGTGCAGACTTTCGGTAGCTTAAATCTCGGGTTTCATATGCCATTAGCTACTGAAAGTGTGTTTGTCGAGACCAAGCATTCAAGCACCACACATCAAGCCACATGGAGGAATATCTCATGAGTAGGCGCGAAAAGAATGCAATAAACAACATAAAATCACCATAATATGGTTTAACATAAATGCCATGTCACCATTTCAGGGTTTCGGCCATCGGAGGTTCAACCAACGTAAAGATTTTAACCACTGCTCTGTTTCCCAAAACCTGAAATCCCGAAATCAGGGTTTTGTGACTTTTGGTGGCTTACAATGCTCCGAAATTGCACTGTTAGCCACCGAAATCCAGGACCTTTGGCAACTAAGATACCCTTGTTTTTGACGTGTTAGCCACCGAAATCATAGATTTTTCATATGCAAAAAACTGCCTTGGGAAAAAACTATTTTTCTCAGCCTTTGAGAGGCTATTTTCCATGTTCTAATAGTCGATCGACATTTAAAGATCCTAAGGTTTCCATTTATGTATTCAAAACTTCATTTGGAGCTTAGGAAGGTAGTAAAAATTCCTACAAAATATGATGTTCATTTTCATAAATGTGGTGTATTTTACTATGCTGAGTCATCATTTTCAAATGATGATTCTGAGCGACTGGAATATCATTTTGAGAAACGGTCAAAGGATTTTGTGACTAACACATTAGAGATTAATAACCTCCCTCAATTTTCCTACAGGTGTCACATATTTGGAGAGTCGAATCCATCTCTGAGCCCTAATTTTCAGATCTCAAAATTTCCCCGTTTGACACATGTTTGTAAAATGCAGATCCGGGGAAAATGGAAATGGATCTCAAGGAACTGAGAGAGGTTTTTGCTTAGAAAAAAAATATCAAAAAAATTATCTATCAATTTATACATAGATGTCACTATTCGAGAGATACAGAACCATAACCGCAGCCACAGGTTTCAGCAGTTTGGTCTATTTCCTAATGGTAGAAAGTTTTTAAAATTGATGGTAACTGTTGTTGTATTTTGGGAGGATTTCAACCTCAATACCTACATGATATACCTATTCATTTATAGAGGGATTTCTTGGTAATTCAAATCATTTTTTAGTTATTCGAAAGGGGGGAAAAAGACTTATATTATTGTAATCTTCTTGAAGAAGAAGGGGAGGGGAAAGACACACAGGAGTAGTACTCCTGGGTTGTAGCTTTCATTTTCAATTTAATAAAAGATTGCAGAAGAATGCTTTATCCATATGAGAGATTCTTGTGATGTTTCTTGTAGAGTTTGTCCATTTTCTTAGTTTCAATATCACTCCATATATCTTTTCTTCTCAATTTGTAACTATTTTGTAATAGAATTCATCCTCTGTTAGATGCTCTATTGCAGACTGGTTATAGGTTGTTTCTTACAAAGATCAAGGTTCAAAATTCATCCTTTGCTAGATTATTTGTACCAACCATCTTTTTCCACTGATTTATGCTTGGAATTCACTCATCGCTAAGTGCTCCTTATGTATTGATATGTTTTCTATTTTTCTGTTGCCATACTTTTATAAATCCTTCTCTTTGTAATTAGCTTCTACCTTGCCTTTGTTCCATGGATTTCCATTGCCGAAACACTCTTATTATTTACTTGATTATTTGACTCCATGCCCAATGGACTACCTCCCGGTCCAACCCATCATCCCTAAAAACATCAAAATTGTTTGTTACCCACAGATTTTCTCATTGTTAAGCTTATTGGATATCCTATCATGACATATATTCGAGAGAACCCTCTCGGTTTGGAAGGGGCAGCTTTTAATCAAAAGTGGTTTGTGGTTATCTCAGAATTTACTTGCATGCAATTCAAATCAAGTTCTAAGTGATAACTTATTTTTTCATTTAAAATGTGCTAAGGTGTTGGCGACGGAAGTTACTCTTGGATTGCTATCAGGAGCAGAGCTCGACGCCCATTAGTTTTATGTCATGGTTTTTTTATAGATGGGGTGACCGAATGGAATCCAACTCAAAACTATATCATTCCAACTCCAAACTAGGCCAGGCATGTATAGGTGAGTGAGGTATTTATAAACTTCAGACAGTGAGTTGTAGTAAAGGGTGAACAGGCGGAAGACTTATATGGAAAGAGTGCGAAGGTATATTACAAACAACAGGTTCCTAACAGACTGTAGAAGAAGGCATCCAAATGCAAGGTCTTCTTTCACTTAAATACAAAAAACCAAATAATACAATAATGCAACGATAAATCATTTATCATAACAGAACTTCAATAATTCACGCGACTCAGTCAATCATGAACTCTCTAAGCATGAGACAAAAATTAGATGGCGCGGGAAAAATTGTCTGTCATAAAAAAGATATCTCAAATACAGATGCATATCCATTAAACTAGGATGTCTGTTAAACTTTACAGTAGGGAACTCTTCTCTACCATCGATGCTTACAAAAATACCAAAATTGAGTACATATACTTGGGTGTATTTTCCCAACAGAGGTGTGCTCGCTCTCCAAGGCGTAGCGTCTCTTCAATCAATCTTCGGGTGGAAGTTCTTCGTCAGACGTCTCCTTAAATTCGCATGGCCTCTGCAGGGGAAGAGTAGCTGGGCCAGTAAATGCTGAGCTAGCGTGTGTAGGCCTCCTCTGGCTGGTCGAGAACTCGGCATGGCCTCTCTGGCAGAATGGGTACACAGGACCCTCTCGAGTAGACCATTCACCAGGCCCTCCATACTTCGTGCTTAATGACTGAGGAGAGGTTTCAACTACCCCCCCTTACCTTCATCTACTCCGAGTAAGGAAAAGTATTGAGATCAAGTTGAACTGGCACCTGGAGAACACAGTGATCCCCTCTGCAGCCAAACACGACACTTCAGCCCTTTGCACAGTTCTTTCTATCACCCCCAAGTAACCATGGGTTGTGACCATATGATTTTGGCGCTCGCGAATATGAAAGGGATAACCTTTACTGATTGAAATCACGATGAGCGATATGCCAAGAAGGCTTAATCTGGCACCACGTGTCCTTCTAGATCTGACGGTTCTTACTTCTCCTGGCGATGCCGTGGGCCCGGGCCCAAGATTCTCCCGGCACCTCGTGTCTCGCAGTTGGGAGGAGGCTGGTCCTTGATATTCAAAGTTGCGAGGGGCGAGGAGGCAATGGATCCCAATCATGCACCGCGCATCCCTCTTTGATTGACAGCTGAAAATTCTTCGTGGCGTCGCGGGCCCCAGCTTCTCGCTTTCGGCGTTTGCGAATATGAAAGGGCTAACCTTCGTTTATTAAAATCACGATGAGAGAAATGCCGAGGTGGCTCGATCTGGTGCCACGCATCCTTCTGAGATCTAACGGTCTTGAATTCTCCTGACGCTGTGGTGAGCCCGGGCCCGAGACTTTCCCGGCACCTCGCGCATCGGGATATAACAGAGCTTCCTTTTGCGCCTTAGAGTCGCGATGGGCGAAATGCCGAGATGGATCAATTTGCCGCCAGGTGTCCCCATTAAATGGATGGGCCCTATCAAATGCGTTAACCTCGACGCAACTTTGCCAATCGCGATTTCCTGCCTACCGCTGATCTGATTTTCTAGATGCATCCTGAACGTTGAAATCATAGTGCTCTCTTGCTTGACTTGGGCCTGAAATGGATCTCTTATGTGCGCTGCACTTGACGCTTATGGCTGTGGCCTTTGAATAAAACTCACCTGACCAGCTTTCAAAATCCCACTTCCATGCGTTTACATCAAAGGCCTCAAATCAGAGAGGAAAACATCCCTGTATAAGAAATGTCGCTAACATTAGGCTCCATGGGGGATAGAGTCATCCCTGTGATTCTCTAAGAACTCATTCCGCAGCTTCAGTGCCTTGTTTTTGGGTTATGGAGTCAAGCTCAAAACATGTCGCTGCTGAAAATACAGGCCGAAAAATAAAAGGAACAAAATAAAGCTACGTGCTCAAAGGAGCTTATTTATATACAGTCCTAATGCTAATAAAATATTTTACCTGGGCTAGGTGAAAGAAAACTTCCACCATATCCATTCAAGCAGCTTCCTGGATAGAAGCCTCTTCCTTCTGTCGATGATCACCTGCAGATACTGTAACCGTGACAGCAGAACAACTACACTCTTCAACTTCTCCTCACAGGGTGAAGTTGATATGGAATAGGGAGGCTCCAAGGCATAAAGGACATGCCACTCCATGTATTCACTGACAGGGTCATAGAATGAGTGGTGAATTCCATAAAATAGGTGACATACAGCCTCCTCTGCTACATAGTTATTCACATGTGGCTGAATATCTCTGATAAGCACAGGTTGGTGTACAACTAACGTAGGCTCGCTGATCTCAGGTGGTGGTTTCTCACTGACTGGCTCTGCGCAGTCTGTAAACTACATCTTCGACTGCTCCTCTGGTTCTTCTGGTGCCTCTTCTTGGCTCTCCCAAGGGTCAGATTCGTAATCATCATAGATAGGACCTGTGGGAAAGCTCTATTTTTCAATTTGCTGCTCAGGGGGGCTGATTTGCTCGCATTGTATTTCATTTGTGAGTAGAGGAGAAGGCTCTGCAGTCTTCTCTTGGAAGTTCTGGGTGTCCAGCTCAGAACCTGATTCATAGCTATCATACACAGGCTGGCTACTACCCAGGTCATCAATCTGTGATGTGGGGCTCTGCTGCTCCTCAACTGAATAGTCGTTAAAGCTGGGTGAGCACCAAACTTCTTCATCTTGCAAAAAAGGAACGATCTCCAGATCCTCCTTTTTAATCCCAAATGTAAACACATCATGGGAAATCTCATGAAGAAAAAGAGAACAGTCCTCTTCCCCAACTACCGCTTCATCATTTTGTTCCGAGACAGCAAGCTCATCGGGGACAGATGTTAATGCGCTTACGAGATCTTCAATATTCTCCTCGAGAGAGCCATATAGAACATCTGCCTTAGAGACTGGAAAAGCCTCCCCATTGTCCTCAGATTTCAACCTTGCATGTTGGGCAATGAGAGATATCATTAGTTCACTCAGAGAAACTTCCTCCCCCAGTCTTCTATCCTTACAGCCCTCATCAGACATAATCATATATGGGAGCATTTATTCTTCTTGGCTCTCCCATGGGTCAAATTCACAATGACCATAAACAGGACCCGTGAGAGAGCTTTTTTCATAATCTCCCTCAGTAGAGCTACTAAAGGCCTCTAATTCAAAGGGTGGGAAATCCTCAGTGCATTTTTCAGCTTCCCACCTGTCAAATCTGGTAGTGATAGATTTTATCAGTTCCATAACTTCGCTCGAAGAAGATGAATGGGGAGGAGAAATGACTGATTCTTGATCTGGGTCATCAGGATCATCCTCGTAGCCTTCATAAAAGACAGATCTATCTTGTATACATTTGTTATAGTATCCCTCACAACAGTTATGAAAAATCAACTCAGAGGGATACAACTTCTGACAGTAAGCGGTGAAAGCTGCATGGAATTTTGCGAGTGAGGAAATGCTAGCATGGGGTAACGAATGATACCATTTACGACCATCCCCTACTAATGAGAACATGAAAATTTTCAATAATACATCCTCATGTTGTATCTCCCATTGATGCATGAGTTCATGAAACTCCCAAAGATGCTGAGCAGGGTTGTCCTCTTCACGCTCTCTAAATCTGGGAAAATAATCTCCCCATTCGTTCGGAAGAAGGGACATCATTAGGAAAACTAGAAATAGAAGAAAAATTAAAAGGAGCAAACCTTCGAGCCAGGATTTCCTCCATATCGAACCAGTGGAGTCGCCAATTGATCCTTGAATCATGGAGTCGCTAGGTGAAAGATGCGTAGCTTCAAATATGCCCGGTCCTTGTTCACCATCAAAGGCCAGATCTTAACATTATCGTTACCCCAGGAAACTTCTCAGGCTGAGAAAGCAGCCGCTGAAACCTTCTCGAGAAAGATCCTCTGGGTCAGCTTTCAGGTGTGCCAACAGTGGCCACAACTGAAACAGTAAAGTGGAAACAATGGAGTCGCCACAGTGGATTCGCCAGGTGCACAGTAGCAATCTGAATAATTATGATTTCTGATGCACCTTCAGAATCAGTTGATCGTTGTCGTTCTGCCCATGGAAAATCTTCAACTTCGTCCTCGGAAACGGTGCAAGAAATGTTGGCGACGGAAGTCACTCTTGGATTGCTATCAAGAGCAGAGCCTGACACCCATCAATTTTATGTCACAGTTTGTTTATAGATGGGGTGACCGAATGGAATCCAACTCAAAATGATATCATTCCAACTCCAAACTAGGCCAGGCATGCATAGGTGAGTGAGGTCTTTATAAACTTCATACAGTGAGTTGTAGTAAAGGGTGAACAGGCGGAAGACTTATATGGAAAGAGTGTGAAGGTCTGTTAAAAATGACAGGTTCCTAACAGACTGTAGAAGAAGGCATCCAAACACAAGGTCTTCTTGCACTTAAATACAGAAAACCAGAGAATACAATAATGCAACGATAAATCATTTATCATAACAGAACTGCAATAATTCGCGTGACTCAGTCAATCACGAACTCTCTAAACATGAGACGAAAATTAGATGGCGCGGGAAAAACTGTTTGTGATAAATAAGATATCTCAAATACAGATGCATATCCAACAAACTAGGATGTCTGTTAAACTTTACAGTAGGGAGCTCTGCTCTACCATCAATGCTTACAAAAATACCAAAACTGAGTACATATACTTGGGCGGATTTTCCCAACAGAGGGCGTGCTCTCCCTCCAAGGCATAGCGTATCTTCAATCAATCTTTGGGTGGAAGTTCTTCGTCATACGTCTCCTTAACTTCACATGGCCTCTGTAGGGGAAGAGTAGTTGGGCCAGTAAATGTTGAGCTAGGGTGTGCAGGCCTCCTCTGGCTGGTCGAGAACTTGGCATGGCCTCTCTGGAAAAATGGGTACACAGGACCCTCTCGAGCAGACCATTTTCCAGGCCCTCCATAATTCGCGCTTAATGACTGACGAGAGGTTTCAACTACCCCCCCTTACCTTCATCTACTCCGAGTGAGGAACAGTATTGAGATCAAGTTGAACTGGCACCTGGAGAACACAGTGATCCCCTATGCAGCCAAACCCGGTGCTTTGGCCCTTTGCGCAGTTCTTTCTATCACCCCCAAGTGACCATGGGTTGTGACCATATGCTTTCGGTGCTCACAAATATGAAAGGGATAACCTTTTCTGATTGAAATCGGGATGAGCGATATGCCAAGAAGGCTTAATCTGGCACCACGTGCCCTTCTAGATATGACGGTTCTTACTTCTCCTGGCGATGTCGTGGGCCCGGGCCCGAGATTCTCCCGACACCTCACGTCTGGCAGTTGGGAGGAGGTTGGTCCTTGATCTTCAAAGTTGCGAGGGGCGAGGAGGCGATGGAGCCCAATTGTGCACCACGTGTCCCTCTTTGATGGACGGCTAAAAATGCTTCGTGGCGTCACGGGCCCCAGCTTCTTGCTTTCGATGTTCACGAATATGTAAGGGATAACCTTCATTGATTAAAATCGTGATGAGCAAAACGTTGAGGCAGATCGATCTGGTGCCACACATCCTTCTGAGATCTAACGGTCTTGAATTCTCCTGATGCTACGGTGGGCCTGGGCCCAAGACTTTCCCGGCACCTCGTATATCAGGATATAACAGAGTTGCCTTTTGCACCTTAGAGTCACGATGGGAGAAACGCCGAGATGCCTCAATTTTCCGCCAGGTGTCCCCTTTAAATGGATGGGCGCTATCAAATGCGTTAACCTCAGCGCAGCTTTGCCAATCGTGATTTCCCGCTTACCGTTGATCTGATTTCCTGGATGCATCCGGAACGTTGAAATTGGAGCGCTCGCTTGCTTGACTTGGGCCCGAAACAGATCTCTTCTATGCACTGCGCTTGATGCTTATGGCTAAGGCCTTTGAATAAAACTCACCTGACCGGCTTTCAAAATCCCACTTCCATGCGTTTACATCAGAGGCCTCAAATCGGAGAGGAAAACATCCCTGTACAAGAAATGACTCTAACATAAGGCTTGGCTCTATTACAGCCTAGAGTCAACTCTTGCGACAACATTTTTTGGCGCCGTTGTTGGGGACAGAGGAAGAAGTTATCTTCCCTAGGATATGACAAAGTTTAGATCTATCTCTTGATGGTAAACAAGGGATAGGCATTCAATTAGTTGTGATCATTCACCTATCGACCCCTTGGTTCGTAGACTTTACATGATTTTGTTGCCGACTCCAATGGTCTCAAATGTCGAATTCGTTCGTTGCTCGAATTGTTGCAAGGTTTTCTCCTCTGGAATTTAAAAATTCTTATGGCTTTCCAAACATTGTTCCAGACATTAAAATTTTGGAAGATGTCCTTCCTAAATTTGGAAAATAGACGACAATCCCGCTCAATACTTGTTTGAATTCCACAAGCTCATGGAGGAATTAAATGTACATCATGAAGATGTCCTCATGAAATTGTTTATGTTTTCATTGGAAAAAGATGCTAGACTCTGGTATAAATCTTTACCCCATTCTAGTATTCCTTCATTGAAATATTTTCACATACTTTTTCATTAACATTGTAAAAGAATCTACTCAACTGAAATACTTTTTGAAGATTGTTGTAATATAGAATTCATAATACAAAACGATCAAACAAATCCTCTTTAAGAGGAGGAAGAAATATCTGAAATTTCTCAAGTTAATGAAGATGATCAGTATGAGGAGGAGTTGGCTCATAAAGAAGCTGGATCTTGTGAACATACTCAAGAAGAAAATATTCAGCATCACGATCAACCTGCAGAATAAGAGATAGACCTGCTCCTGAACATCTATGTTACAGGCCCTACTCACACAGATTTGCAACTTTCACACAGTCTCGGATATGAGTGTCAAACTTCTTCCATTTTTTATGTCAATGGTTTGATTGATTGATGTCAAGTGATTGATTGATGTCAAAGGATTGGTTGATTGATTATTGATGTAATATAATATGTATTTTCCTTGATGAGAATGCATAGATGAAGATGGATCAATGAGTTTTCATTGATACATGATGAAGATGGATCGATGTGGTTTCATTGGTATATGATGCATTGTTGGAAAAATGTATAGATGACTCATTATTGTCTTATCATGATTGATAAGGTGCACAAATGGATGAGCTCCAAATTTCTCCCCTTATGGTGAAATCCCTCACGGGAAGACGCTTTACGGATTGAGTTATCCTAGAATAATGGTTGGAGGACCCATTCTTATATGAGGAATAATGAGATGAAGATCAAGGAAATTGTTGGTGAAACTATCCTATATGGATAGTTCTTGTCATGCCATTTTTTGTGGTATGTGGAATGTCACATAACTCCTCATGGTTTGAGAGTTATGGCCTTACGAAGATGAAGGACCCCCACATGAAGGCTTGAAGC
>JZKD02S0192506.1:648291-661039 GCA_000966675.3 Picea glauca | reverse complement strand
CTCTCAGTATTTCCAGCAATTGGTATCAGATCTAGTTCCTTTAGCACAATCTAATAACTAGAAGGTAGATCATGAAATGGATCAGCAAGAGAGAATGTCTTCCAACAAAGCACCATTGTTTAATGTAGGTGGTTATGCTATATGGAAAATAAGAATGAAAAGCTACATGTTGGCTCTTGGTTTTGATGTCTGGAAATCTGTTGTAGATGGTTACATTGAACCAACTACTCCACCCATAGATACTGCGGGAAAGAATATTTGCAATGACAACTGAAGAGAAGCTAATGTCATTCTAGAAGGATTGAAAAATTCTATATGTTTGAAGGTAATTGATTGTAAGTAAGCTAAGGAAATCTGGGACAAAATGGAGGTTGTATATGAAGGAAATAGCAAAGTCAAGGAAGCCAAACTACAAACCTATAGAGCTCAGTTTGAAAATTTGAAGATGAAAGAAGAAGATAACATTGTTTAATACTTTCGTAAGGTAGATGAGGTAGTTAATTCAATCATAGAATTAGGAGAAGAACTTACCGATAAACCTATTGTAAAAAATATCTTAAGGTCATTACCTATGAGATATGATGCCAATATTTCCAAAATTGAAGATAGTCTAGAACTTGACAAACTCATAGTAAATCAGCTTCATGGAATTTTTACATCATATGAGATGAGAACAGGGAGTGAAAACCCATCAAAAGGAGAAACATCCTTTAAAGATCTAAAACAAATTTGAGACGGAAGAAAAAGACCAATGATGAGTTATCAAATATATCTGATGAAAAAATTGCCAACTTCAAGAAAAAAAAAACTCAAGAAAGGGACTGGGAAATACAATGGAAAGATTCCTCTAATATGTTTCAACTGTGGAAAAATTAGACACTTTTCCAATAAATATCCCTATCCTAAGTAGGAGTAAAGTGATGATGAAAGAACTTTCAAATATCAAAAGAAAATCAAAACCAAAGATAAAAGGAAGTTCTGCAAGAAGAAGAAAATGTTCTTTACCCAAGAAGACAATATCACCTCTGAAGAAAGTGAAGAAGAGGAGCCATAAATTTTATTTATGGGAATAAAAACTCAAGATGATAATCATTTGGAAGATGAAGAATAAGTGAACCTCAAGGAATAATTCATTTTTCAAATTGAAGAACTAAAAAAATCTAAAAAGCAAAACAAGTTACTAAGGGAACACCTTCTAGATATTGAAGAAGCCACTAAATCAAGAGAAAAGGAAGTTTTCAAACCATTAGTGAGTCAGAATAATTGATTATTAAGTAAAAACTCAAATCCAAGAAACCAAAAGAAAAGAAGAAATATTGAATAAACAACTCAATGAAAAACAACAAATATGTAAGATATTGGAGGATGAAATAGTTCAACTAAAAGGGAAACTAGAAAAAGAAGATATCCGGTCTATGTTTGAAAACAACTCAAAAATATTGAATAATGTTCTTAGTAGCTAGAGATCATCAAATGATAAGACGTGAATAGGATATGATCCCTCTATAGAACAAGAAAATAAAAACCAACTATGCAGATGTTCTTAAGAACCCCATAAGAAGAAAAGAAAACAAGACAAGAACAATATCATTAAAAAATATCCCAAATAAACATGAGTTTGCACTTCCTACTAAAGAAAATTATGATGAGAAGAAAAGAATCATCATAAGGAATACCTCTCACATAAATCAATATATCTTCCTTGGTTATTATTATTCCTGCAAAAATTTTGGACATAAAGCAATACACTGTAAATCTTATAGAAATCCAAGAAATGTTCAAATATATGAAAATAATAAGGATAATGCTGAAATAAGAAATTATAACTCCTTCTCTCCCTTACAAGACTACAATGTTTAATGTTACAAATGCAACAACTATGGTCATAAAGCTAGTGGATGTAGATTGTCAAAATATGACAAAACGATAAATATTCCCAATGATCAAAAAGTATGGAAGAAAAAGAAAACAGATTGAAATGTAGCCCTATATGCGAGAAACCAAGGATGTCAGTGGTATATAGGCAGTGTATGTTCCAAACACATGACTAGATATCAAAGAAAATTTCTGAAGTTAAACAAAAAAGGAAAAGGAAAAGTAACCTTTGGAGATAATATGTCAACCAAAATACTGGGAAAAGGCACTGTCAGTTTAGGAAATAACAAAACCAAAGTAGAAGATGTACTTCTGGTAGAAAATATCAAACCTAATATCCTAAGTGTAAGTCATACATGTGATCAAGGTCACATACTCACCTTTGATTCTCATAAATGTGAGATCCGAAAAAAGGACACTGGAAAGCTAGTAGCAGTTGCACCAAGAACATCTAGGAATGTGTACATCCTTAATATAGATGAAGGATAAAAATGTTGTTTAATCCAAGTAGATGAAAGTTGGTTATGGCGTATAAGGTTGGGACATTTAAGCTTTGACAACTTCATCAAAGACAATGAGAATAAAGCAGTAATGGATATTCCAAAAGTTATTAAGCCTTCAAATTCTATTTTTAAACATTGTCAAATAGGGAAGCAAACAAGAGTTAGGTTCAAAACAAAAGAAAATTCCACAACAAAACCAATAGAACTTATTCACATAGATCTATGTGGACCTACCAAAACTAAAAATAATTATGGTGAACATTATTTTATGTTGATCATTGATGGCTACACTAGATTGACCTGGGTATACTTTCTAAAAGAAAAATTAGAATCCTTTGAGAAGTTTAAAACATACAAATCCCTTGTAGAGAATGAAACAGATCTAAAATTTAAATGTCTGAGATAAGAAAATGGAGAAGAATCCACCTCTAAATATTTCATTTAATCATGGTATCAAAAGACATTTTTCATCTCCCAGGACTCCTCAACAAAATGTAGTAGAAACGAAAAACAAAATACTTCAAGAAGTTGCAAGAACCATGCTAACTGAAGCCAAGATTCTAGAAAAATTCTGGAGAGATGCAATCTACACAGTAGTCCACATACTCAATAAATTTTAGTTGAGACCCAACCATGAAAAAACTCCTTATGAACTATGGTTTGGCAAGCTAGAATTTTTGGAAGTAAATGTTACATTAAGAATGATGAAGATAATTTAGGAAAGTTTGATCCAAGATCTGATGAAGGGATATTTTTGGGTATTCACCTAATAACAAAGCATACAGATGCTATAATATTATACTTCTAAATATAGTGGAAAGTGCCAATGTAAATATAGATGATCTAAAACTAAAGAAGAGAATATCCCAAGACATATCAAAAATTGATTAAAAAATCAGAGCCAGAAGATGATGATGTAGAATCTCAACAAGAATATGATAATAATGAAACACGGGAAAATGAACCATATACTAATGAAGAAGACAATGAAGAAACACCCTTTCCAAAAGCTCCATAAAAAAGAGTCCAAAAGAATCATCCTGAAAGTCATATTATTGGAGATAAAAATGTAGGAGTGGAAACAAAAAAGAAACTCACATTTGACTCAGAACAAGCAATGTTATCCCTAATAGAACCTAAGTCATTTAAAGAATCCATCAAAAGTAAAGATTGGATAAAATCATTGAATGAATAACTAGACCAAATAGAGAAGAACCAGACTTGGGAACTAGTTCCAAGACCCAAGGACAAGAACGTGGTAGGAACCAAGTGGATCTTCAAGAAAAAACTAAATGAAAATGGGGAGATTATAAATAAAAAAATCCATATTAGTTTTCAAAGGATATTCCCAAGTGGAAGGTATTGATTTTAAAGATATTTTTTCTCCAGTAGAAAGACTTGAGGCCATCAGACTGTTCCTGGCATTTGCATGCTTCAAAAATTTCAAAATCTATCAAATGGATGTCAAGTCAACATTCCCTAATGGAAAACTAGAAGAACAAGTCTATGTTGAGAAACCAGAAGGATTCATGTTAATAGAAAATCAGGACTATGTGTGCAAGCTAAAAAAGGCCATGTATGGTCTTAAACAAGCCCCCAGAGCATGGTTCTCAAGGCATGATCAATACCTACAAAAACAAGGATATAAGAGAGGGACTAATGACAACAAATTATACATCAAAATTTAGGATAAAAACATGATTGATGTGGTGTTATATGTAGATGACATCATATTTGAAGTAATCTTACTATACTAAGAAGAAATTTTGCAACCAAAATTCAAGAGGAATTTGAAATGTCTATGTTGGGAGAATTGTCCTTCTTCTTAGTTTTACAAGTAACTCAAACAGAAAAATGAATATTCGTTTCCCAACCCAAATATATCAAGGAAATTCTAAAGAAATTCCAAATGGAAGACAACAAACCTGTGAGTACTCCCATGGTCACTAGATGTAAACTAAGCCTAGAATATGACTCACCAAAAGTGGACCAAATGATGTACAAATCAATGGTTGGAAGTCTTCTCTATTCAACAGCAACAAGGCTTGGCATCATGTAGGTTGTAGGAATCGTAGGGAGATTTCAATCCGCACCTAAACAAACTCACTTAAAATGAGTAAAGAGAATATTCGGATATCTTAAATGAACCTTAGAACTTGGACTATGGTATCCAAAAGATAAAGACTTCATTCTAACAACATACACTGATGTTGATTGGGCCGGTAGTATAGATGATAGGAAAAGTACTAATGAAGAAGAATTTTTTTTAGGAAAATGTCTAGTAGCATGGCTAAGTAAGAAACAAACATCCACATTATTATTCACAACAGAGGAAGAAAACATTGATGTTGCATCCTGTTGAACACAAATTCTTTGGATGAAGCAAACATTAGAAGATTTACAAATAAGATATGATGATCCCATTACTATTAATTGTGATAACACTAGTGCCATAAGTATCTATAAAAATCAAGTAATGCATTCTAAAACCAAACACATTCCAATTAAATACCATTTTCTAAGAGATCGGTTTACCCAAAAGGTGGTTAAAATAGTGTATGTGGACACAAAAGAACAAATTGCAGACATATTCACAAAACCTTTTCCCAGGATTAATTTTTAAAATCTTCGACAAAAATTGGGAGTAATTCACATACCTCATTAAAAACCATAAAAATTGTATCAGAAGAAAAGGGCCACATGGTAAGGGGGATAATTTCCACAGGGGGAGCAAAGAAATATCCCCTCTATCATTGTTATCAAAGGGCGAGGAAATTCATAAGCAGCAGAAATAAAAATATTTCAAAGAAAAGGTTTATGTCAATGCTAAAGGGGGAGAATGTTGGACACAATGGTACAATATTTTCATTGATGTCAACAGGGTGCAGAAGAATCTAGTATAAACCAAATCTCATAAGGAAGAATGTTAATCAAAGCTCAGAAGAGACGACACATTTGAAATAACACAGGAGACAGAGTCTTGCAAGTGAATAAATCCTTTTGTAAAGGATCAAGTTACATGAGCCATTCATTCTTATTTCGGGACAATCATGTAACATCCCTCTCTTGCGAGCACAAGCTATTGAATTATTCTTTGAGGAAACTTGCGTGCAAGTGATCCAGTTATAGTACATGATTGTATATTTCTCCTGTGGATATTTATGATAATGTTGATGATTATGATTTGATGTTATTGATATATGTGTATTGACATATTCTATTGACGAGTTTTCCCTAAGTGTGCATGACACTTGATAGATTGTGGATGTCGCTTGAATCAATGGACCTCCTTGGACTCTGGATTGAGTCAAGAAGTGGATTATATTAGTTTGAGTATTTCATTTATGCATATGTGACATATGATCGATTATATATTATGATGTTGTATATGGATCATTGACAGTGTGTTTCCAGGCGTTTATGACACACTGTCAACTGGAAGGATAGATCCGGTTTGGGGTTGTCTATTTAACCCAAGTCATTTGGTATGATCTAACCTGAAAGGTTTTATGACTCCATTAGCCAAATAGGATCCTAAAAACAATGAAAGGTATTAAAATAATCTAAATATATGATTCTAACAATCGACATACTAATTACAAAATGTTGAGCTAACAGTGTTAGTATACAATGATTATATACAATTTACAAGGTTTATGTAAAATCTTGCAAAAATAATTGTTTAGGATAAAAAATTTGAACAAGATCAAATATGAACAGTAGTCTTTCTAATGTTTAAAAACATTAAACTAATAAATATTGAATGAATTTGATTGTGATGATAAAACGAATATAAATAAATCCAATGAACGTTTGAATTATGCAATCATTGTTCATTCAAATACAAACAACTTTAAATAAAAGAAAGAAATACATCTACTAACATCTAGCTGATCAGCACTAAGTTCATCTCTTTGTGTTGTGTGAGCTCCTATTTGTCCTGTATCAAATCACAAAAATAAAATAAAAAATACCATTTTAGGGATTCGATAAAGAAACATCTAATAAATCCAAATTTATGATGGTGTTGAAATTTGTTGAGTTTTTAATAATCACATTACCATACCATTTAATTCTCTTGTTTGCCCTGTGAGTGTTCAATCGAACACAATCTTTCAATTCTTCATTATCCCTCTCGAGAAATGAGTTTTGTGCTACCATTTGGTTTAACTGTGCTTGGATATAGGGGATATCCTCGTAATATCTCTCAACCCAATCAAGACAGTTTTCACGGTGAACTGGTTCTAAGGTAGGAAATGGTTAAGCTTGTTTTGCAGAGGGAAATTTAGTATGTTCTGTAATTTGCTTCAGATCATGTTGTATACCAAAGAAATCCTCCTGGTTCTTAAGGAACAGTGGGAGATTAGAAATGAAATTGAACTTTATCAGATCAGTACTGATATCATTTCCTAGGAAACGGTCATCTACATCCTCTTGAGAAATAAAATTATCGATATCATCTTCAACAAAATGATCATCGATCTCGATCTCGATCTCGGTCACTAGGGTCAATTTCTCATTACCACATTGTTGGTTTCTCAATTTCCTAGATAGGAGTTGTCCTGGCATCTTATTTGTAAAATTCACATCTAGATTACTCTATTTCTTATGCCTGTCCTTTTTCTTGAAAATTGATTTGTTTAAAACAACCTGAATCAGATCACGGGAAGGAACAGTAGGAATCTTTTCTTTTAACACATTTAAAACCTCTTCCAATGACTTTCTGGGCATGAAATCGCATCGTGGCTTCTTTCCCAGTGGCTTCCAGGTAGAAACAGAGGTTTGATATGTGGACGCATGGTCTTCTTGTAGATTAACACATAATTTTTCAATAGTAGGGTTATATCAACAGGGACTAGGGTTTTCATTGATATGGAGAGGTGATTTTATTTCATTTTCAGGTAGGGTAAAATTATTCCTAAACAATAAATTTCCCCAACTATCCCAGTCTTAGATAGATGTGAAACCACGAGGATTCGGATGAGGACATGGTGAAACAGGCTTGAATGTGGGTTTAATTTCTACCTTTGATAGAAATTATCCATTTTTTGTAAACTCCTATGAAGATAAAAATATACATTCAACTTGAAACCTAATAAAAACATGAGCAAGTGGACATGATACAAGAATACCAGGCTATATCTAACTTCACAGGTAATAAATTGCTTCAGTATTAAGAGAAAGCCATGCCATCGGGGTTTGAAAAGAGAAAAGTTTGTACCTTTTGGGAAAGAAAACGATTTCTTGGAGGCCATGAGTAAATGTCAGGGCATGCCTTCAACTTTGGCATTTTTGAACCATCGATCTCCCTCTTGGGATAGTCCTCTAGCTTCTGTGATGGAATACTCTGTCACCTCTAGCTACAAATCCCTAATCTTATCCCTGGTTCCATCAAAATTTTGAGTGAAATCTTGGGCCACAGCGAGGTTGAAACTATCAAACCATCTATTGAAAACATCCCAACCATGTGCCACAATGTTTTCCATAGCATCGTCATGAGAGAGGAGGGCTTGTGAACCATTGGGTTCGATTCTTACCATAGACGCCATTGATACATTCATGTAGAAACAACAAGGGTAGTGAGAGGTGGGTTGTTTTCTCCAACACACAAAAAGTAGGAAGAGGTCTGCATAATCGGGAGGAACTTGATACCTAAGGATTCGAGAGGTTGCCATAACAAACATTTGGATCTTTGAGTGGGTAATAACCAGAGGACGTGCAGGACAGGAAACCATTCTAAGAAATGAATGACAAACCCAAAGAACCACAACTTACCTCTTGCAACAATGAATGCAGGCCCAATCTATGCAAGACGAAGGGATGATGTCTGAAGGTAAGTGTGTCATTCTTGTACCAGGATGACAAGATCGTGATATGACTGCTAAGAGTAGGATTCATATTTTGAATTAACCCAAAGTTTTGCTAGCTATGCAGTCAAGCATATGTCAAATGTAAAAACCATATAATAAAAGATATAAATGACTAAGTCATATCTCCCAAGGTAAATAACTCAAGTGTTATGGTAATGGATCAAAAAATGAAAAATATAGAATTACAAAATTTAAGGTTCATAGATTCCCTTTATGTGTAATTCCATTTGCAAAAGAAACACAAAAAATCACAATCTATATGATGACCACTCGAACCAAATTTTGTTCTAATTTCATGCTTTCAGTCATGAAATTGAACAAAACAAACGATATATTAAAAATGATGAACTCTTACACACAGCTAGGCCAATCAATCTTCTCAAATCCCAAAAAAGATAGAAATGTTTGTAAGGAGAAGGAGGTAGCTACAGAAAATTTTATCCCTTGGCGATGACATTTAACCATGATAAAATTTCACAAGAATATTTGGCTGCCAACAATGGTGACACGTTGGGTGAAGAAGTTATCTCTGTATCATTTGGACTTCATGTCAGGGAACATATGACTCAACAATAATTATTAGAAACAATTGAATGACAGATCAAGCATTTCGACAATAACTCAGAAAAAATAACACATTCATAGTGTTGGATGAAGTTTTGTCCAAAAATCGTAATCTGGTACCTCATTTAGATCACAGGGGTAGTGATGTTTATACATATAGCTCCAATACTATTGGCATGGCCATTGTTTCCACCAAGCATCTAAAGCCTCAGCAGGAATGCCATTTAACCCGCTCTAGTACTCCTATCTCGTCCAAGAGTTTGTCCATTTGTGATAAAATCATCCTGTCATCTAATCTAATTTTCAAAACATACATGAGGATCTTCGAACCTGACATTACTTCACTTACATTAGGCCTGTTCAGTACCATGTCGAAGTTGCCTTGGTATCATGTGTGCATTTACCCGCTGCCAGCAGACCTGTTCACAATTCCAACAGGTTTAACACAATTCCCACACATTACAGTGCTTCCAACTCTCTAAGAATGTTTATAATATTTTCAGAAACTTTATGATATCACGAGAGTGGGTTGATACTGAAAATATCACAGCTAGCCAGTAATAGGATCAATATTTCTCATTTTTTTAGGGACTAATAACTTTTATCGTAATTTGGACATTTAGATTTCAGTTAAGAAATCATCTCTGGGATGGGAAATCACTGTGAGTTGTTTTCTTTAAAACATGGATGGCGTTAGAAGTTTTTAAAGATAATCGTGTTTCCTTAATATTTCAATGAAAATTGAGAACAATGACTGGACAAAACTTACCGCAACTGATCTGAGTTCAGATGCTTCGAACTGTTCTCAATTTCTGTTAATGAAAAATACAATTCCCTTCAATAATGAATTGATGATTCAAATATCATCTTCCAGAAAACATAAAAAAAAAATCACACAAAATGAAAAGAACCAAAATAAAAATAAAAATAAAAAATGTAAATTAAAATATTTACAAGGGGGTTGGTCTGATTTAATTTTTTAGAAATGGTCATTCACTGGAAAAGTGTCTAGCTATCCCTCTAGGTTGTGTAGCCAAAACGAACTAGGACCCAATTTTTCAAAAATGACAAAAGTCCCCAGCCATGGGTTTTGGAACTTGGTGTGTTCTCCTTTATTATCATGCACTTTGTCCCATTTGAGCACCAAATCCCCTACACTGAAATTTCTTTCAGAGAATAAACTTGTATCGAACCAACTCTTTACAATTTCTTGGTGTTGATCCAATTTATGTTTTTCTTGTGTCCTTACCTCATCCAATTTGAAGAGAGCGTTAATAAAATTTTCTAGAGGAGGAATTTCCTCTTCTTGAACTTTCCGTGACAATTGTAGAGAAGGGAGCTAGACATGTGGAGGGAGGATGGATTATCTTCCATAAACAAGGAAGAAAGGATAATTACCATTGGAGTATTTTGGAGTTACCCTATCATCCCAAAGTTCTTTTTACAATGCATTATGCCAATTCTTGTGGTTTTCTGACACTCTCCTTTTTATAATCTTGATCAGATTCTTATTTGTTGACTCGGCTAAATCATTGTTGATTAAGGTTGGTTGTCATTGATGTCAACCCTTGAAGAAATACCCGAAGCAAAAAGGTTTGGGTAATGGACACAATATTTTTTGATGTAAAGATGACTCATTATTTTCTTTTCATGGTTGATAAGAAGTGAATATGGATGAACTCCAAAGTGGTCCCCTTATGGTGAAAGCCCTCACGGGAAGACACTTTATGGAGTAAGAGAACCCATGATTAATTATGGATTAATGAGATGAAGGAGAATGAATTTTTCAGGTAAACTATCCTATATGGATAGTTCTTGTCATTCCATTTCCGGTGGTATGTGGAACATCACATAACTCCTCACGGTTAAAGGGTTATGGCCATGAGAAGTTGGAGACCCCAGGTTTGGGTAATGGACCCAAGTTTGTTTGATGCATAACAGTATGAGTTATGATATATTTTCAGATAATACTATTCTATATGGATAGTACATTTCATTCCATTTCTAGTGGTATGTGTAATGTCACATAACTCCTCACGGTCTGAGAGTTATGTCCATACGAAATTGGAGGACCCTCATATGTCATCTAGAAGCCCCAAAAGGTTAAAGTAGTCAAAGTGGTTTAAGAGATTTTAAAAGGTAAATAATAAAATGAAATAATGATTGCATTATAATTCAAAGTGAATAAAAAATAAATTATTTCAATAATAAATTTAATGGAGAAATTAGAAGTGGGTTAACCCTAAAATAAGGAAAGTGGGGCCAAGTGACCTAGAAGATGTTTTTAAGGAAGCTACTTGGAGAGTATAAATAAGAGGCAAAGCTCTCTCATTTTAATCACACTTGAGAATATTGAATATCTATAGGTTTCAGAGATAACCAAGGATATCTAAGCTGAAATTCTGAGGGAAGGTGAAGAAAATAAGGCCGAAATGAAAGGAAGGATAAATTCTTTTGATGGTGCTTTCTAAGGTATGTTATTTACAGGTCATCTCACCATTTTCGCTATAATGTTTTTTATATAATCATTCAGATTGTGAAATTTCTATTCCATTGAGAAAATATATCCAAGTATCTATGGTAAAAAAATTCATCTTGTGGGTTATTGTAGTTTTTCAGTTACACTCCGTGGAAAATAGGGTTTGTGTCTAGTCCTGAAACTAGTCAAAAAAAGGTGTTTTGGGTAAAAACGTCATAACTTATTCATAACAGATCCAAATTTAGTGAAAAAAAAATGTGTTGGTTAGGGTATAGTCTGTAGTATGTTTTGTAATAGTTTTAGATCAATTCAACAAATATTCTGTGCGGGGCAGACTCTACAAGGTTGTTCTGTAGAATAAGCCAGAATTCAGCAAGGTATGCCATTTTTTCTATAACTCCTTTTCTGAGAGGTTCCAAGTAGTGACACCTAGAGTAATTGCATAAAACACACTAAAGAATGTTTTGTATCAGTTCTAGATATTTATACATTACAGGTACAAATTTATGATTACTTCAAGTTAGGGTTGTTGACTAATCCAAAACTAGGCATGTGAGACTAAAGAAAAGTTTGATGAAAATGCTAGTCTCTTGTTGTTGAAGTTAAGGAAGGTTTGCATGAATGTGATCATATAAACCAAGTCTATTAAAGAGATACAAATCAGATTTGGATGATAAAATTGATGAGGGATTTTGTTTGAGGTACATGTTGAGTACATCGTTGAGACAAGTAGTTCATGAGTTGGCACATACATGAGGTGTATAGTTAATGATGATGGTACATATTGATGAGACATAGTTTATGAGTAGTTGACACATGATTGGTACATACTTGGTACATGGTTGGATGCAATTCTGTATGGTAGATTTTGATTACAGGTTACTTGGTACAGGTTGGTGCATGGTTGATGCACTTGTTTATGGTACAGGTTGATTATAGGTTGAGGTATAGGTTGATGCATGGTTCATATTTATTGGTACAGGTTTACAATGGTATATCTCACAGTGATAGGTTGATAGTGGTTCCATCATTCTACTTCTACTTCAGGGTGGTAGGACAGGGCAAGGACAGGTGGTTGTAGCCACCTTCCGGTTTTAGCCAAAGAACATAGGGGGTTGTAGCCTCCTTCTGGTTGTAGCCAGAGAATTGGGGATTTGGAGCTTCCCTCAGGTTGTAGCTAGAGAAACTAGGGGGTTGGAATCTCCTTTCAGTTGCAGCTGGAAAACAAAGGAATTTGGTGCTTCCAATGAATGTAATTCTTCAAGACATATAAGAAAAAACATTTTGTGGTTTTCTCCCGATTTGGGTTTCCACGTAAAACATCGATGTACTGTGTATGTGTATTTTTGTTCATTGCTTATTTACTTTACAGTTATTGGATGATAATTCTTCATTGATATAACACTTGGATTATATGGTTAAAAAGGATTAAATTTCTCTATTACTGCTTCACCCCC